>CM051264.1:24760455-25032955 GCA_027921565.1 Artemia sinica | reverse complement strand
AAAGTTCGGTAATTGAGGTAGTTCTGGCAAATAGAAGCTTTTTTTGTGGTTGTTTATAGACCTCTTTCGGCATCTAGTCAGAATTTTTTGGAGTTAACGGAAAGTTAACTGGAAAAGCTGCCAGTGTCTACAAGTCCATGTGTAATAATGGGAGATTTTAATGTTGATATAAGTTTGAATTTGCCGTAATTTTTGTGATACTTTATTCTCTTTTAATATGAATCCTGCAATTAATATTAGCACCCAGATTATTGAGACTTCTGCGACGTTGATTGATAATATTTTGTAAATTTTAATTATAATGAGTCGTGTGTTATCCTTGATGATGTTTCTGACCACTGTGGAATAATGACAGCCTTTGAAGTTAATGGATTTACGTGTAGGTCTCCAAGAATTGACAATGAGCGATTTTATATTAGTAAGACTTCTTTGTTTTTTTTTTAGCAGTTATTGTACGTCTTCTAAAAAGTTAGGTCATTGGTATCAGAAAATAAGTGACCTTTTGAAGGAAGAGTGTCTGAGGAAAATACATATTCTAGATAGTAGAAATAAACCAAGAAAACCCTGAATAACGCCAAGTTTAGTAAATTCAATCAATCGAAAACATTGCCTTTATAAGTTAGGTGTGATAAGTGGTAGTGAGAGTGATAGTAGAGTGTATAAGAATTATAATAGTGCTTTAAATCAACTCCTGAGGAAGGCTAAAAGGGAGTATTATTTTAAGGAGTTTAAAAACTGTCAGGATAATCCAGCGAAGACCTGGATGACAACTAAGTCAGTCATTGGACATAGTGCTAGTAAGCCACCATATTTAAATCAGCTGGATGACCCAGGTCAACTTGCCGAAGGAATGGCTTCCCATTTTTCTAATATAGGTTGTAAAATAAAGAAATCCGATTGAAGTTTGTCCTGAGGATGGAACTTTCAAACAGTTTCTGGACCCTTCAAGCAATATGAGCATTTGACTTACTGAAGTGACTGATCCAAAAGTGATTGACATAGTGTCTTCAATGAAGAGCAGTGCGGCAGGATCTGATTATATATCTTTGAGGATAGTGAAATCAATTTTGCCATTTTTTTTTGGTAAAATTTTGTTGATCTGGTTAATGGTTGTTTTAAAGAAAGTTCATTGCCAAGTGCCTTCAAAAGAGCCAAAATTGTACCATTGTTTAAAGAGGGAGACCCAAAAGATTTAATAACTATAGACCGATTTTACTACAGCCAACTTTTTTAAGAGTGATGGGGAAATTAATATTTGTTAGAGTGGATATTTTTTAAGTAGTAATACACTTTTTTTTTTAATCAGTTTGGTTTTCGTAGAGGTTATTCTGCAGAGGATGCTATCCACTTCTTTACTACAACAGTAAATGATGGCCTTGATAATAAAATTATAGTTGGTTCAGTGTTTCTAGATACATTAAAGGCATTTGAAACTTGTGAACATTTAATCTTATTGAAGAAACTAGAAAATGGAGACATTTGCGGGAATGCGCTGCGACTCTTTGCTTATTGTCTTAAAGGTCGAGTCCTTTTTTGTGAAACTGGAGGTCCATCAATAAATCATATAGTAAGATGTGGAGTCCCACAAGGGTCCCCCTTGGGACCATTATTGTTTGCAATATATGTAAATGACATATACTTAGCACTTGGTGGTTTGTATATTAAAGTTGGAAGGACTCAAAGACAACGGGACCCTAATCAAGCTTTATTGCTGTTTGTGGATGATACATGTCTTACGATTGCAGCAAGAACAGAAAGGTGAATTACTAAATATGAAGAGATAGTATGTCAAGGATAGAAAAGTGGATGAAATTTAATCACCTAAATCTGAATTATAAGAAATCTTATTGGGTAATTTTTTCTATATCGCCAGATTATTATCCTTGGTTAAAGGAATTAAATGTCGATCTTACCGTATTGAGCGTGTACCGTCTGTGAAATATATTGGTGTAATAGTGGATAAGACTCTTTAGTTTCTCAAAGTACATACAATGTATATCATCTAAAATTGCTCGGAATGTAGGGATTCTGAGAAATTTGACATATTTTTTTCCCAGTTAATATACTTAGATTGATATATTTTTCTATTGTCCACCCTAATTTGATTTATTGTTGTTCGGTGTGGTCATCTACTTTACATAAAAACTTGAAGTCACTACATACTCTCCAAACTTCGGCGATTCGGGTTCTTATTAATTGTGATAATCTTGTACCAGTTAGAGATAATTTTGAAAAAAAATTAATATTTTATCTGTTTCAGGTCTTTTTAATTTCTATAAGGTTCTATTTATGTTTTATATATTGCATAAAATGCATCTGAATGTTTGATTGGCGTGTTTGGGAGGGATCAGCCTGAATAAGAGACAAGGAATTCGTCAGCAATTAAAAAACCGATCAAAAGTCTGCATTTTCGATTAATTTTCAGAAGGCTCTGCTTATGTTTGATATATTGCATAAAATGCATCTGAATGTTGATTGGCGTGTTTGAGAGGGATCAGCCTGAATATGAGACAAGGAATTCGTCAGCAATTAGAAAACCAATTAAAAGGTTTACAAGGTGTGCATTTTTGATTCGCCATGTTCTCCTTCTATATGGGAGTCCCTTCCTTATAATATAGTTCACGAGACTGATAGGCCGACGTTTCGTGGGTTGCTTAGGTACCATTGTTTTGGTATTTATGATTTATTTTTTCAATAGTTAAAGTAGGAAAATAGGATTTAATAGTGTTGTTATATTAGATTAGTATAGTACAGAGTCTCAAGTGGTATTTTCTTGCTTTTTTTTTATGTTTTTTTTTTTTTTTTTTTTTTTTTTTTTTTTTTTTTTTTTAGGGGGAATCCATTGCCCGTAGAGAGGAGCCCTAAGGTTTTTTGGAATTTTTTCTTTTTTGTATTGTTTTTTTTTTTTGTGTTTTTTTTATAAATAAATTCTCTCTCTTAAAAAAAATGAAATTTCCTTTTTTTTCAGTTATTAAGAACATGATAGACACATTTTAATAGAAAATTGTTAAAATTGCACGTATTTTAAAATATTTTTTTAATATTTATATATTTATATAAATAAATTGAATTGAAGCGTGGCGTGCCATCTGCCATCTACCATCGCTTATCAGTAGTAAATTTGCACAATAACAAGCTAGGTATACAAGAGAAAATGAAATGAGTAAAGCGAAATTACATAAAAACACGATGTTTCGCTAACCGTTACATTTCTTATTTAAAAAATGAAACTTTCCAATAATTGTCAACTGAATTGACCTGTCAAATTGACCTTTACCCGTCCCCCTAAGTGGTACTGTGTACTTGAATGAATAATTCAATTCAATTAATAAATTGAATTGATAAATTGAATTGAATTACGCTTCAATAAATTGAAGCGTATTTTTAAATATTTATTTAAATATATTCTCTCTTAAAAAAAGGAAATTTCCTTTTTTCAGTTATTAAGAACATGAAAGACGCATTTTAATAGAAACATGGTTAAAATTGCACGTATTTTTAAATATTTTTAAATAATTCGTATTTTTAAATAATAATATTCAGATATTTTTAAATATTTTGGTACATATTAAATGTCACAGCAATGCTAGTTGAATTAAAATATAACATTTGAGTAGGTCATTAAAAATGAAATCTAACCTGAGCTTCAACATCTTCGAGCTCTTTCTTAGCCACAAAATCATTTGGATTGTCTTGAAACTTTTTCATTGCTGCTATTCTCTTTGCCACAAGTTCCGAAATGGAGGATGCTTGGGTCTTTTCCTAAAATACAAGAAGAAATGTGCAAATTGAACTCTTCTTAAACAATTAAGTTAAAAAAAATGGAGAGAAGACGAAAAAAGAATAGATTCACATTTCAAAAAGGACATGAATCTAAAGAGATGAAGGGGGGGGGGGCATAATTAGAACCAAAGGTCAGATAAGGCAAATTAAAAAAATGTAGGCTTAAAATCGACTCTCCTGAGGCCTGCACCCCGTCCCCCTAAGTGGTACTGTGTACTTGAATGGATAAACTACAATCACTGCAAAGTGGACATGTTCAGCTCACTCTATTTCCGAAAAAATAAAATTCTATCGTCATTATTCAATTTATGAAAATGAGTAATTATCTTTAATGCTTTCTAGAATCTGTAATGACCCTCCCCCCCCCCCCCCAAAAAAAAAAAGAATGCAAACGCGCGAATCTAAAAACAAAATGAAGTTACAGTAAAGTAGAGATGTTCAGTTCTTTAGTGTTTCAAAATCTTTAGTGTTTCCGAGCGTCTACAGTAATTATTCTTTTCCAACAGATTATTTTCAAAAAAAAAAACGCAGCATCGTCAACTACTTAAAATAAAAGCACTAACATTAGCAATTTTCTCCTTCTTCCATTTAAATAGTAAGCTACTAAAAACACTTCAGCATATCCTCTGAGTATTAACTCTGATGGGAGGTAAATCTATTACTGCTAATCGATAGATGAAACTTAATCGCAAATCTTACACTTGCTAAAATTGTAATTTGTAATCGCACAATCTTAAAAATAGAATTATCTGCCATCTACCATCGCTTACCAGAAGTAAATTCGCACAATAACAAGCTAGGTATACAAGAGAAAATGAAATGAGTAAAGCGAAATTACATAAAAACACGATGTTTTACTAACCGTTACATTTCTTATTTAAAAATGAAACTTTCCAATAATTGTCCACTGAATTTTCTAACTAAACATGAATTTGATGCCACACTCACAAAAACTGGGGATCAAGTTTGGGCGTACTTAAATACCAAGTAAAGTAAAGCCTTCAGGTAAAGAAGCTCAGTTTACAGCTTCTCAATAAACTAATAAAACTTATTCCATCAACTTTGACAGGTCATGCGTGTAAATTTTTGTTGCAAACCTGATATTATTAGAGAAACATCTTCAAGTAACAACGCCAATTAAATAATGATGAAAACCACCACTTAATGAGTAGTAGTTTTTTAAGCACGGAGACAAAGGCACTTTCATATCTTATTAACAGTAATGTTAGCTTAACCTTCACTAATTCTGTCTGAAAATATCCTCGTAAAGGTACCAATTTGACTTCGATGCTAAAGCCACTTTTAATTTTTTAAGTCATATTAACACCGTATTTTCTACCAGCCTTAGAAATTTTTATCGACACAGAAGAGCAACAGCTTTTTCTTGCTGGTACGTTTACAAAGGCTAATCAATTTTTTTCTTTCTCTAATGTTAAAAAGTTCAACTTTCTTTAGGTGGTAAGAGGACAAAAAGAACTGTTTTGAGTTAAGAACCATAAAATCTATCGGTAAAATCTAAAATTCTCAAAGCTTTAAAGTGATCAGCTCCAATCCCTGAAATTTTACATAGAGCTAATCAGTCGACCTCATGGAACTGATAGTTGAAAAGTCCAAATATACAATGAACGTATAACATAGGAACGTAACTGAATATGAAATTAAAATCATAACAACAAACCAGATAGGAAAAACATAGATAACGCAGAAAAATACAGTTTTAAGCACATAATTTCCCTTTCTAATCCGATTCCTTACCCTGCATTTATTATTACGAAGCATACAAAGTGAAGCCACACTATTTAGCAGTCAACTCTGTTATTTTCTTTACATATTAAATCCTCAAAAAGAATATTCTCAACAATGATAACTGATAAAGCTAAAAAATATCGAGTTGTTACAGTAGTTATCAGAAAAATGTAGCTATATAAAAAGATACAATATTGTACCCAATTCTTTATTAAGGCCGATATATTAACTATTTATTAAGGGCAGTGTTCAACCCATACATGCAAGTAAGAATTTAGCAGCAGGAAGGGGGCAAGTCTTGGGAGGAGGACAGGTCCTTAGAGCCACATAAGACAGACGGTTTACATAAAAAATAAACAATAAGTATCGGTGTCAAAAGACGGTATGCAGACCAGATTCACCATGCAAAGCTATTTTTGAAAAAAAAAAAACATCTAATCTATGCGATCATATTTTGTAGCAAGGTATAATGTTAGTTAAATCATGGACCATCAAATCGGCCAAACCAATTTTTTTGCTTTATAGAGATTCATGTATGCGGGGGAGGGGGGCCTTTACCCCCAGACTCATCTCCCTTTAACCACATTCTAAGATGTTTACGTCAATTCAAAATTCAATTGCTTTTTTTTTTTTTTCAAATTTGGTTTCTTAGACCCCCATCCCTGTCTTAAAAAAAAAAAAAATCATGCATGTAACTGATTTAAATATTTCTTTTTGTTCTTATATTATTAAACTCAGTTTCAACTGACAGTTAACTATTGTCCAACATAACAGATTATCTTGAGCACAATTTAATTTCCGACTGGGATGAACGCATTACATTTAGATTAAGTCTTGGTGTAAGCAAAAAAGACTGAATCTTTTCCTCCTGAGGTGCCTATTCAGTCCTCATTTGGAATGAACAGACCTCCATTTTCCTAAATTTTTAACGCAAGAACAGTTCCAAAACAAAGAAGAAAACATTGAAAAGCAACGACTCAAGGCCAGTAGGAAGTTCTTCCTAGTGCGACCAGTTCTTCCTACCGGCGATAGACCTGTTGTTTTTAAAGATTTTCTTCTTCGTTTTATCACGGTACATCAGTTCGGCTTTAAATTTTCAAGAATTGTTTGTTATCGACACTAAAGCGTAGATGGTTGAGCCCAGGGTAGTTTTTTTTTTTTTTTTTTTTTTTTTTTTTTTTTTTTTTTTTTTTTTTTTTTTTTTTTTTTTTTTTTTTTTTTAATAACAATTCAAGGAGTTCGCTCTCCCAAAGAACGTTAAACAAAGTCTGACAAAAACTTACAAGTTCACTTTAACCATGCCATAGAGCTAACTTCTAAATTTCAAATTTCTGCATCCTTTTAATACTTCAAAGAAAAGAAGAAAAATGCAGCCATCACTCAATTTACCCAATTTGGCAGTGCTACTTTAAAACTGATGCCAATTTCCAACAGATGAGCATGATTTCAATCCATAAACAATTTCAAAGAACAGAACATAATATTAAAACCCTAATTTACTATTTCATTTAATTGTTATTCATTTCTAAAAGCTTTTGCTGCACAATCATTCATTCCAATTATTCCAGTACATGCGTTAGTACATACACGTTACACTTAGTACGTAATCTCAAGTATACGTAAATAAATCTCAGATGAGTCAAGAAAAAACGTTCTATTGTTCCTAATTGTTGATTAAATATTTCAGCTACATATGGAGAAACAGTTTTCACTTTACAAAACACATGCAGAGTTTTACACCGTCAAATAAAAAGAGACACAGAGGAACAAAAAGACAAAGAGACAAGAGACAAAAAGAGACACAAATAATAAAGACATCACAGAGGATTGCAAAACGGTGAAAAACAGAATGACAAGTACTTAAGTTGCTTACAAAAAGAACAAGAGACAAAAAGAGACACAAATAATAAAGACATCACAGAGGATTGCAAAACGGTGAAAAACAGAATGACAAGTACTTAAGTTGCTTACAAAAAGAACAAGAGACAAAAAGAGACACAAACAATAAAGACATCACAGAGGATTGCAAAACGGTGAAAAACAGAATGACAAGTACTTAAGTTGCTTACAAAAAGAACAAGAGACAAAAAGAGACACAAATAATAAAGACATCACAGAGGATTGCAAAACGGTGAAAAACAGAATGACAAGTACTTAAGTTGCTTACACAATTTAAATCTTTCGTGCCATATATACAAAATTAGACCAAAATCATTTTCCTCTTTGTAAATTGGGCATTAAAATTAAAAAATTAGACACCACAAAGGCTCAAACTGCTGCTGATTCTGAGAGGAAGACCCAGTTTTTAGACTGTAAATTTTTTTCCCAGTCGAGGTAGAGGCATTTGGCCCTTGTGAAGTCATATTCAATGTTTATTGATTGTCTTGATCTTTTCTTTTCTTGCCTCCATCTCATTTTGAATCAAAAGTTCTATGTTCCCTTCCAAAGTATCTTCAACCTTGGCATAGATTCGCCCTGTTATTTCTGAGTGAGCAAAAAGTTGTTATTTCTCTTAAATGTCGGGCCTCTCATGATATTTTCAAAAAAATGCATTTGAAACTTTTTTTTATCTTAATTTTTTCTGTGCCCGTTGTTCCACGCAAAATATTTGGCACTGGGTAAGGAATAAATTATTATCATTTTTAGTATACTGCTATAATTTCACTTAGATAATCTTACTGCAATAGAATTTGACGGTTAATTGGTCTGTGGTAGAAGTCCTTACCTGGGTTCTAGGTATTGGAGCAACGGCGTTTGTTTGCTTTGGTTTGGGTACTTGTTTAATACCCAATTGGTTGGCCACCATTCGATGTCCAGCGTCTGATATAGTTACTTTTGGCTGCTGCATCACCTTCGGCTCATTTTCTTTCACTACTGGTACCCATTCATCTTCACCAACTATAAAATCAATAAACAGTGAAAGTAAAGTAAAACTATAGCTATTGAAGCTTTGATAGCACGGTAACTAAAGGTGGCCAGTTACAAATCTGAACCTCCATTCTTTGCAATAAACTATTAACTTCATTTACTGAATTATCCCCATTTTATTATTGCTATTCAGTGAATTCGTTAAGCAGTACAGAAAGAGCATGAAAAAAACAGCGAATACGGCGAAAAGTCCAACCAATGAATTCTTTAGTCTTATCAGTTTATGAAAAAAAAACCCGACTAAATATAACGCTAATTAAAATAGGGGACAGTCGCCTTTGAATATAAAGCAACTGTGGTTGCGAAAAAGGGTTCTTCTATTTCAGTTTTTTTAAAGGTTTGTCCCTTTTACACTACCCGGTGGACTTTCATTCATGTTTTTTTATTCTTCTTCCTGCACCAGGGGCGGCTGAGTGAAGGTGTGGGCTGAAGTGCATTTTTTTCATCGACTGTTATTTACCCCATTTTTCTTCGCCGCCCAGCTTTTCTCGTTTTGCTATGCTTAGTCAGTGTGGTTTCAGAAGCTATTTGCGACAACAAACATAAAAGGAAAACAACGCATACTCACTTGTGAGGAACAGAGAAAATATTTTTCCCCCTTCCCCCCAGCAAGAAAGTCAAAATCCTCTTGTCCCCCCTTTTCCTCTGAAACAAATTATTCAAGGCTTCGATTCGATTGTCCACCCGGAAGACAAAACAGGGTAGACGTAACAAAACTACACATAGAATTCATCACAATTCTAATACAAATACTGGTTATATAATTAGAAATAATCGCTTAGCTCCGGATGCCTGTTGTATAACATCACACAAATGGTTGCAGAGCAAAAGATTAGTGATTGGCTGGGAATTACCGACATACGTTATTATAATAATAATAATTTATTATAAGCCAAAAAACAGGCCATACAGAACAGTATTCTTAATTACACTCCACAAGAAAAATAACATAAATATAAAATTTCACTCATTGATGTCAACGTTTCATTTACATATTTACATAACTGCCTGATTGTCCTTTTTACAGTCGTTTTCAGGATCCCCGGGAACTCCAAGTTACCACCCTCAAAATACTTTTCCCTTAATAGAGAAAGTTGCTGGCACTCGGTGAGAATATGGGCCACATCCTCAATACCTAGGTTACATCTGGGGGTTATATAGGTAGATTAATGATTTAGCTTGGAAGCTTTACCTTGTTTTCGATGAACTGTCCCACTAGATACAGGAAACTGCTCCTTTAATTTATTTGCAGACTGCTTTATCTCATCAGCATTTCGAACCGGCAGAGTAATTGCATTCTAGAAGAAAAGACTAAAATTCAATAAAAGCTTCTAAAATAGAGAAAAATAATATAAATTTGGGAAATGAAAAAGTAAAAAAAAATGTAACAGATACCTCAGGGTTTGATCCTACCGCAAGGATTTGTGAGAATCAATTTTATCTTTCCAACACCTACATATTTCAGCAATTAAAACTCATTAGTTTTTTCAATTAAAACTACATATTTCAGCAATTAAAACTCATTAATTTTTTCGATTAAAGAAAAATTTTTGGTCGCCATTAGACGAAATTTAAATCCAAAAGTGCACTAATGAGAATAAGTTAGTATCGACTATATTTGTATAATTAATATCTGTATGGATGGATTTCCTGAATATATCTGAAGTATCTGATGAACTCTCTTAAGCAGTTTATATAGCCATACTTGATAAGAGGTCGTTAAACTTGGTAGCAGCTAGGTTTAAATTTTAGCCTCTCAAAAATATTTGGTATAATAAACAACAGAAAAAAAAAACATTTTCAAAACATAGAGGCTCTAAAATTTTAAATCATTATAGAAGTCTAGAATTTTGGAACACATAAAGTCAAAAAGATATTTGCTAAACGTCAAAGCATTTCTATTAATTTTTAATTCGTATTTTCCCAATTTTTCCTTTTTTCAGCAATGATGTGCAATTCAAACTGTCGTTCGGGGAATGGCTGATAGTCGGGGATGTTAGTTATTGATTTGAATAATATACATATATACTTTTATTCCCTTGAATATACAATAAGAGGAATGTTCACAAGTAAAGACAAAACATACTATAGCTGAAATAGAACAATAAGGTAGCCCCATCCGGACGACTATCATGTAAAACTATTAAGAAGAAAAACATTTACGTCACTTCATACAAGGGGATAAGCTTCAAGAAATATAAACAATAAAATAAAATCATTTCAAAAAACGAACCAACTTAGATCAAACACATAATTTTGTGCTTTTAAACTATGAACCACCCTTCGCAACAACAAGCGATTCCTTAATTCCACGTACATTCTTACAGATGTATTACGAACCCTTAGACGGAATTCAAACAGAAATTTGAGACATTTAAATTATGCAGCTTCAATTTGTGAAGAAGTAGAAGCTGAAAAGTTTTTAAAATTCAATACCGGAAAAGAGATCCAAAGAGAAACATCGACAGATGATTCCATCTAACTAATAGGCTATGTCTTTTCTCATACTGTCGCGTAGATGACCGTGAGAATCGAACATCTTCTGAATCTAAATGACTTATTATATGGGGCAAAGCACTTTTAACAGAGGAACATGGAAGCTTTTCTGTGTTATATTACCACTTTGTTGACGCTAGGTAGCAGTGCATTTTTTGTAGGTAAAGTTTTCTTGTATTTTCTTTCAATGGATCTGAATGATCTGCTGTTCAAACTTACAGCAATGTTCTTGGAGTTAAAGATAATTTGATTTATTTGTGTTATAACTCAAGCGAGCCTTGGTTATCTAATGACCATGGTTTGTACTACTACGTGGCAGGGGTCATTGATGACAATGCATGTTGTTCAACGCTTAAAAACTAACCAATAGTTATGTTATTAACAACAAAATACCTAGTAACAAATACAGCAAATTAAATATTACAAATATACAAATAAATCCAATTAACAATGCCTGAATAAACACATCACACATGCTCCAGTATCAATTAGTCTATACTGGCATTTTGAGACATGTTACCAAAAATAAGAGGGGAGGGAGGAGGAGCAGGGGATGATTTAAGCAGTAAAAATTATCTGAAAAGAGAAGTTATTTCAATTATTGACTCCCTATGAATCCCCCGCTTTGATGGAAATGAACTCTTACAACAGGAGTTCTCAACAAAAGGTACCCTTATCTTTCGGAGACAAGAGAACCAACTGATCGAAAATAGAACCCAATCTCTGCATAATGGTGTTGGATTTCTTGGCATATAATATTAATTCACAACTCTCTGGAATTGGAAGGATTTTTATTGACAGTCATGTTAAAGGATTATCAATCTTATCTTCCATATCTAAAGAGGAAAAAATAAATAACCCCTACCAATTATTAGTTATTATTTCCTGGTATTCATTTGATACGTATGCTTATTGTATCGGTTTATCCTTGATAATGAGCAACAACAGAGGCAGGCATATAAACAGGCGAGGGAGGAGGATCTATTTTGTCTTTTTGCTCATCCCCTCTCCCCTCAGAAAAAAGTTTCTTTCAATTTTTTTTTTTGAATTTCAGCTACCCAACGCAAACGATTTCCTGTATAAGTGTAAGTTGGGAATTTGTTTAATCTAGAAGAAAAGGTTTCGAATACACATATTTTGGATAATATATATCAGAGCTTTGTTTCTTCTGGAACGGCTACTTGTCAAATGATTAAATTAAGGTTTTTTTTTGTTTAATAAAGTTTAATCCAATCCAAATCCAATCCAAAATCGGGATCCGATAATCGAGCTTTAGTCGATTAATACCAGTCAATAAGAAATATGTAGATTGTTTTTATGCAGAAATTTAACGATCTAATTGAACCTTTTAACAGAATTGGTATAAAGAAATATCCTCACAGTTCAAGATCTGGCTTGCCTCAAGGCAGTGGTTTCAAATATTTAACGAACCAAGTCCCTTTCATTTACGAAAATTATGATAACTTTCTCGTTGTCCCAAACAATTATATTAGTCTAAACCCTCGTTTCTCAGCCCGAGGGCGTAGTCATAAAAAAACACTTATATAAGAAATAATCTTCATTTATCATTGAATGGATCTCAATGCAACACAAATACAAATGTTACCATAAAACTTATATATGGATATGCACGTATCAATCAAGAACTGAAGCTCTGGTGCAAAGGCCCCGTGAACAATCCCAACCACAAATTTACAGATGATATCAGCTATGCCTTTCTGACGGTGGCGAATGATAGCGACTTCACCGTTTTGTTACAGAAGCGAGACTGAGTACAGACGCCAGAAAAGATAGCTGTTGGCCAGGTTTAACTGGATTCCCTCAGCACAACTAGAAATTAGGCATACAAAAGAGACTTTGACCCCCCCCCCCCCCCCCGCAGAGGTTGAACCAGATATAAACCTTATAGAATCAAGCCTAAGAGCTTAACTCTTACTTCAAACGAAGTTGACTCAGGATCCAACGTCTCCTTCTGGTAAACGTGGTACTTATACAAATTTATTCCTCGCCTGGTAGGTCAAACCAGAACAAGAATGCAAAAAGGTTAAACTAGGATATTAACAGTAACTAGCTTGGTTGAGATCTGAAGTCCCTTTTTTTATAGATATCCTAATGGCTAAGATTCAGGGACTCGTCTCTCCACATTTAGGTCGGATCGGTCCCTGGCCAACGAAAAGCACAACTAGAAAAATAGCTGTTAAGATAACAATAATTAAATGTCTATCCACCCCCTTAGAGGCTGGAATGAGTTCAGGCCTCAAACCAACACCCGCTCTTCTGGTATATGCCCCAACAACAAAACTTGCAGACCTCTCTTCCCACGGAAATAAGATTCTGTTTGTACTGTACATCCAAAAGATACAACTAAAAACTTACTTCTCACCAGGTGAGACCCACTAGCGCCTGTTATATGTCCTGATGTCAAGTCACGAAGGTTAAACTCCGTTCTTTCTTCTCCCAAAAAGATCTATTCAGGTTCTAATTCCTAAAAGGCATACCTAAGATACTCGCTCATACATCCCAATACGTTTGGCTGAGATCCAACTACCCCTTCTGGTAAGTTCTAGTGATATAAATGTTAGAGACTCCCCTTTCGTCACAGAGGTTGGATTGTGCTTGCACAATTCCTTCTAATACATTTCTAAGACACTATACTACATGACCCCCCCCCCCCCAGTTATGAGTCAAATTGCATCCAGATTTGTTTGGCCGAACTCGAACCGAAGAAAACTCGACGAAAAACAGACACTTCATGAAAAAGTTAAAAAAAAAAAAAAAAAAAAAAAAAAAAATTTCGATATCAACTTCTCTTAATTATTTCCTGGAAACCTAGAAGAGATACATGATTCTGAAATCAGGCTCTCAAAGAGACTAGTGTATCTTCTAGAAGAGTTTGTGGCATCACAGGATGCTAAATAGGTAAACTTTCGGGGTATGGTAGTTTTGTTTTGATCTTTTCTATACCACTTAGTGGGGTATAAAAAAGAATTTGTTCTCGAAAACTATTCGAAATTCTACCAATTTAAAAGAAACTAATTTTTTCCGTTTCATCATCCCTATGTTAAAAAAAAGCTGCATATTTTATCGTTAGTGAACCACAGACCTCTAATTTGAGAACAAATAAAATAAAAAGTATACTCAGTAATATATCTCTATGAGATAATTAGGCTTGATTAACAAGACAGATAAATAAAGTGAGGAAGGGGACTTTATATCTGACCTATTTGCGCGGATGAGAGGAGGGGCTTTACGACTTAAAAAGATTGAAAAACGATAATCTGAACTACAACTGATCTACAGAGTGATAGTACAGTAAATTCCAATTTGAAATTCTTTGTAACTGTATGTTTATTTCGTTTATTACTTTGAATTAAGATATTTTGATCTATAATTGCAATTTCTTTTTTTTTCTTATGGAAGATACATTATATTGACGTAAATACGTGCAACCAATTAATGGTATTCCAACTATACATTGGAGTGTACTCAATATATAAGTGATATTTATGTTAAAAATATCTATAGTGATATTTATATTTTTTTTATATAATCTATATACACAGAAGTGAATGTATGTATGTGTGTGTGGGTCCTGTATTGATTATTACACCGTTCATCCGATCGCCAAGAAACTATAAGTTGTAGAGTGCACTCTTGCGAAGTTTTTAGATATAAATCCCCCCGCCTCCCAAAGGCCATCTTAATATTTCGAATACTTTTCGCATTGACTGAAATCAGAGACTCTTCAACACATATACTTGAAAGTTCTACCGTTCATATTATTCACATTTTCTGGATATTAATAATCCAACAAGTTAACAATCCTATCCTAATATATCAAATCCTTTTCAATTTAAAAATACGACCGTTATTTTACACAAAAAAAATTTTCCAATGAAAAATTTTCGGGAGGGAGGGGTTGTCAGGGGAGAATTTTCTACAAGGGTATGTTTCCTGGGGAGAATTTTCTGCGATGGACCTTACACAGGGGAGAGACAGGAAATTTTTCGTGGATGAGTTTTTTGCAGGGGAGAGAGGGAGGGGATTTTCCGAGAGAAGAATTTGTCAATGAGGATAATTTTTTAAACACTTTCAACTTTAAAATACGATCGTTATTAATACACAGGGGGAATTTTCCACAGAGGGAAGTTTTCCAGGAGGAGGGGTTCTTTGAATATCCTTTCTTTTGAAATCACAGCAACGTGCGATAGGTGAGCTAGTTAATATATAATTGATATTGATACTTGATTATATTCATAGTGATATTTATATAATATAAAATTTATTGTATATTTTATATAAATTGACTATCGACCTGGTAGTCAACCCGAGAAAGCATGACCCGTAAGTAAAGAAGCCAATGGCTCTAAGCTTGAGTAAAGGTCTTCAGTAAACGATGGTCAGCATTATCTGATTGTTAAAATGACATAACTGTCTTGGAGTCAATTTTTCAAATACTAATAGATATGATACAATATGACAATTCGAAAAGTAATACTGAAACAAGAAAAAAGTTTATGGCAAAAAAATAATTCATAGCTATTCAACATGGAAAGATTCGACACTGGACTTGATATCTTCTGATCTGTGCCACTTGTTAGAAGGGGGTAAGCCAAATAATTTGAAAACCACTGCCTTTAGTTAAGCTTTTCCTTACCTTAAGATAAGTCGTAGCTTGCTTGAAAAGGATATAGCTTACCTTTTCCAGTCCAGAAGATAGTCTCTTTATACTTGCCAATTCCAGAAGTAATAGAGTCGAACCTAGGACATAGTATATGCAAATTTACTTTATGGAGAACAAAGGAAAGCAGATAATAGTTTTTATTTATTTATTTTCTAATAAGAAGGTGAAAAAATATTCATGAAAATGTACGGAGAAGGGCAAGGACTTTTCTTCAAATTTTTAATGAAGATACCATAAAAGTTTTTTTCAAAATATAGCAAGGGGGGGGGATGTTTTGTTTATTTCACCTTTTTCAACGAGAATACCAAACAAGTTATTGTTAAAATCTAGAAGCTACCCCCCCCCCTCAGTGGCGTCCCTGATGAGAATCCGTTATTTCAGGTCAT
Organism: Artemia sinica; assembly: GCA_027921565.1. Lineage (NCBI taxonomy): Eukaryota > Metazoa > Arthropoda > Branchiopoda > Anostraca > Artemiidae > Artemia > Artemia sinica. Next base: position 25,016,932 of record CM051264.1, on the reverse strand, counting down.
TTTTTTTAAATATCTAAATAACAGTACAACTGGATATGTATTTCTACGAGCATTAGCAGGCTGGGCTGTAGACTATCCAGGAGTAGAGGGGGGAATTAACAGGTTTGACTCCCCTTCCCGAATCATCTGTAAATTGACCGTACGAGTTAAGGTAAAAAGACAATTTCTCCTAAAAATTAAAAAAATTCTCCGACTTGCAAATTGGACTTAAAAAGGCAGGTAAAAAGCCCTTAGCCCCCCTCCCACTGAACAAAGCTTCTATTGGTTAACCCAACCCCCTGAAAAAGTTATTTTGGTAACCCCCTCCCGGGACAAAATTCCTGAATACGGCCCTGCTAACAGTGATAGAGAGCATACACACAGCATTTATTGGTAAACTATTTACTAAAATAAATACTTTTCCGAGTATGAAGAAACGTTTTTCCAAAAACGTTGAGTAAGAAGGAATCAATATAAAGAAATATTTCAACGTTGTGAACCATTGTTATTTTTTACTGTAACGCCAGTTGCTATTGCCCTTCGTCAAATGCGAACTAAGAATTTTCTTTTCAAGTCTTTAACAAGGAATCCCCAGAAGCCCCTTATGGATTTCGGCTGTTTTTCAGTTGATAATTATACAATTGGTCAAACATCGGACCCTGGTGCATTAGAGGTTACTATTTCTGACTTTCCTTTGTTCTTTAAGACCTTATTAATTTTTCTACACCTTCAATTTGTAGCTTTTAGATAGAATATATATATATATATATATATATAGCTCTTTTTCTCTTATATTTTCATAGACCTAAAAAAGCACCCAAAAAAGAAATAAAGTGGTTACCAGTAGCAGAGTTCTTATAAAGTTGTAAAAAAAAAAAAAAAAAAAAAAAAAAAAAAAAAAAAAAAAAAAAAAAAAAAAAAAAAAAAAAAAAAAAAAAAAAAAAAAAAAATGTCACCATCAATGTCCGAAATCTGGTTAAGGTCGACATTCACCGGTGAATGTCCGAAATTTCCTTTTCTCTGCTTGGATTCAATTAGCTTTGCGATTCAGCATTTTCAGTCTTATGCGAGCTATGATGGTAAAGTTAAAGTTAGGTTAGATTATGTTTGTTTAGGTTAGATTAAATTTGATTATAATTGTCAGAAATAGGCTAAGAACATAAGCTAACCTAACCCAACCTAACCTGACCAAACCTGTCATCATCAAACCTTGCATTAAATTGAAAAAGTTGACTTGCAGTGCTGACTAAATCCAAGGAGAAAAAAAAGAAGAAAGTATTTTGGGACATTCACCGGTGAATGTCAATATTCACGAGTTTTGGACATGTGATATATATATATATATATATATATATATATATATATATATATATGTATATATATATATATATATATATATGTATATATATATATATATATATATATATATATATGTATATATATATATATATATATATATAATATATATATATATATATATATATATATATATATATATATATATATATATATATATATATATATATATATATATATATATATATATATATATATATATATATATATATATATATATATACCGAAATAAGCACAACTTTTATCCTCCTCAAAAAGCTACTTGGCTTATTCAATCCGAAGCACAAAAAGATTATTCGCAACTTTGACATAAATCTATTTTGCACTCGCTGAAATGCCTTTAAACGGGTTTTACAATACGTGCGTAATTTTCTATGCAAAGTGGTTAAATGACATTAAGCTAAGTAAAACCTTTCAAGCTTAAACATGTTCTTTCACACTAAGCTAACGAAAAAAACCATAAAACCATCATAATCATCCATTAAAATCGTCAGAAACATCAGATGCAAACTATTCAAAACTTAAGAGATGTGGAATGGAAATTCAAGCTCTGATCAAGCGTGAAATATTTTTAGGAAAATTTTTATTAATGTAAATTATTAGTCGTTCATCTTTTTTGTTCATGCCAGAGAATCCTGCTAGATATTTAGGAGTTGGGAGGGGATAGTTTATTAGATAAGTAAGGTCTTAAGATTTTGATAGCTAAAAACAGGGCTATTTTCTGAAGAGATAGAACTGTGAATAGCTCTTTTTCTCTTTTATTTTCATAGACCTAAAAAAGCACCCAAAAAAGGAATAAAGTGGTTACCAGTAACAGAGTTCTTATAAAGTTGTTTATGACAACTGTAAAAAAAAAAAAAAAAAAAAAAAAAAAAAAAAAAAAAAAAAAAAAAAAAAAAAAAAAAAAAAAAAAAAAAAAAAAAAAATCGAATATTGCCCAATTAAGGAAGATAATCAGTTGCTTAGCTCAAAGGTGAACTGGGGTTCTAGCCCCCTCCCCCCCCCCATGGAGCATGAAAATTCCACCATTTTCGAGGACTTTTTAGCGATTACTAACAATCCATGCGTAGTGATACATTTAATCCATCCAAGAGAACATCCTGCTTACAATAATTACTTTATTATACCCACAGTTATTTGTTTCTATTCAAGGTACTAATAATCTACACCCCCCTCCCCCAAATGGAAAAATAAATAGCCCAAATTACATATGCCCATTGTATTTTTAATAATAATAGCTCTTTTGTTCTTATTAATTTAACGGTAAACAAGCGGCGGGAAGAAAAGAGTCGTCCTATGTAAAACACAGTGAACATACATAATTTGTGCTGCATATTTGTCTATTGGGGGGGGGGGGTGCAAATACATTGAAGCAAAGGGCACTAAGGTATGATATTAGTAATTATTTTGGAATACATTGAAGTAGTTTCCAGAATATTATAATGTTTCCTTATTGAGAGTAGAACCATTAAATATTTAACAAATAAATAAATGACACATTGAAGGCATACTCCTCTTTACTAAGGCAACGTCAAATCGTTGCCATTGATCTTCTACCTATTCAGGTAATAAATCATGGTTCAGGCGTAGTTGATATTGAAAAGGTTTGTTTTAAAATCTCGCTTATGCTGGTCCCGATTTTAATGTATCAATCATCTGATGGAAAAAATAACAAGGATTCTATAGAAAAAAACTGATATCAATTAGAAAAACGAAAAGAAAGCATTAGGAGCATTAAATGACGAAAAAATTTCTCTTCTCAATGTTACAATTCTTACATGTGATTGCTTTCTATTATATGCTATTATTTAAGCTACTGACGTGACTTGGCAAAAAAGTGGTTACTTAAAAAGTTATAAATAATAAATAAGTCACATCATAAAGAATAAAAGCAATAAAAGAATGTTGTAGTTTTCAACCCAAAAATAGAATATTTAGTCCAAACACTTGACACAAAAAAAGTAAAAGAGAGGCTTACGAACTATCAGGTTACCTTAATATTAAATTGAAATACTCCAGAGGCCTTTTCAGGAGCGGGCACCTTAACTTGGAAAGGATGGCGAATGTCTGAAAGAAAAAAAAAAACCATTTATACCTAATCTAAAATGGAACAATCGATAAAGCAAGTGCACAAGTGACAAGGCTTATGAGCTGGTACCTGTCCCTCTCGAAATACTCGAAACGCGATTTCTTTATTCAACGGAAATTGTATGCATTCCCCTGTTTACTTTTCAAAGCGGTCATAATAACTTTTCGATACCAGCCTAACCTTTGCCCTGAGGCTGAAGTCATATCATTGAGACGCTTAAATTTTTTTTTTACTGTTCATTAGATGCGCATGCACAGTATTGTCCTTGCTAAATGTTTTTTCATTACCATCCAGCTCATCTAGTTTCTTTGAATTAGCAATCTTATTATTTTCAAGGATGGGTGACAAAAGTACGTGACATAGTTTAGAATCACATTAGCTCAGTTCCGTGTCAGATTCGAAACGCAGGGCTTCAGATTTTTAAATCTAAAGGAGCCGTAAAAAATAATCTCGTATATCCGTCACAATCATAGTAAGGTATATTTTTTATTCTGCGATTTTTCTAACTTCTCAAATCATCAAACCTATTTATTCTATCAAATGGACATGGATTGCTTCATTGGAATTTTGACTAGAAATAGATAGCCTACACATATTAAACACATAGAAGACAAATCGCACTTTTGACTACAAAGTGGTACGCAGAATTTAAAAGAGCCCGGTTGAAAACGCAACAAAGAATAGTCTCTAAAAATTACGAAAGAGTCCTTTTGGCAAAAGTTATTCATTAAAAACAAAAGTAAAGGAACAGAAAAGAAAATAAAACTACCAATACTACCAAATTTTTCTCTCTCTTTTTTATTTATTTATTGTTTATTAGTTAGTGTTTAAATAGCGTGGGTATTTTTCCCTCCTTTACAGACCATGGATCCTCTGGTGGGATCAGTGCAATGTATCTGTAGAATGATTTTCTTTTATTTTGTTGAAAAATATATGTACGAACATCCTAATTTAGGTTTTGTAATCAATTTTATGGTTTCCCAATGTAATATTAGATGGCATTGGTTATTCATTTTTCTCAGAGACAATGCTCTTCTATTCAACTCGACAGGCAACACTGGCTGATTGAGGACAGCTCTAACAACAACTGAGCGAAAAAACTTAATTTTCGGTAGACGCAAAAGGCCTGGTCTTACGAAGATACGACAAAGCCTTTCACCTCAATGCAAAGAAAAACTAGCTGATTGTTCTCATGAATCAAATCAACTGTCAAAATTCACAAATACAAACACGGTCCACAGTCTGGCCACGAGTAAGGGGTATGACTCAGAATAATGGTCTATAAAGACGATTAGATCTAGGCTGCCAATTTGTCAAACATTGCATTTTAATACAATATTATATTTTGTTAATTACAGATGGCAATAAACGTAGCAACTTCCTTTCAAATGACACCTCAAACAGTTCTCTATGATGTCCCAGTGCCCTGCTAAAGGTGAAGAAAAAAAGACGAAAAAGCAAGATAAAAAAAAAAAAAAACAACAAAAAACGCATCAGTAATACCCATGCAAAAAAGTCATTTTCCTTGTTGTTAAAGATTGTGGGCTGTAAATTTCCTGAATGAACTTTCGCAATGTCAATTCCAATGGTGTACATTTCGCTACAATCCAAAGCCATTTTAGAGGGGCTTCAGACTATTCTTCGAAATTCCCATAAATTTGTTTTCACAACAAACTTTTACTATTAAGACTAATCGTAATGATAGTTACCCTACTTGAATCAGCTACAAATGAAAATTTTTCTCACTAGACAGTTTTTTTTTTCAAACGCATTTTTAAACTTTTGGTTATCATGGGCCATGGTTCGTTCTTTACTAGTTACAGCCATCGCCACAACCATGCTACTATACATGAATCATTGGGTCTGTGTATTAGAATGAACTACTTGCAAACTTGCATTGTGTAAATCATGTAGAAAAGATAAGCCGAAAAACTGTTTGTCCTTTATAAAGAAAAAAGGGAAGAAACTTACCATCTTTGTTGCTGTTGCTCGAGTCACTTTCATAGCTTGCTTGAGCTAATCGTTGGCAGAAGTCTAAGAAAAGGAATGGTATTGTTTATTGAGAAGAAGTAAAATAGACGAACAGAAAGTAGTACAAAGGGAAAATACAATAAATACAAAGGCTATTTGCAAGCATTAAATAAAATCCATGAGAATTACTTTTTTATTTTAAAAGCTAGATTTAGTTTCTTTTCAAGATCACTAAGATTACAAATGAGTTACCCTCCTCATCATAAATTAAAAAAAAAATTGTCTAAAGAAACTTAGGTTTTGTGGCGTGGAAATGTTTTAGGTGATTGTTCTACAATCCATAATTCAAGGACCAGTGCTTGCCTAGAAACCAAACAAGCCTCCCAAGCCTAATCCTCGGAAGCATATTTCAAGAATGCACACGAACTATTCTGTTTTATTTATGTCACCACCTATTATTTTGGATATGTTTATGGCATCAAATGTTTGATGCATCAATCCGAGAGAGGAAAAACGCGTTCTTGGACTTCTGAAAATATCAGCTTATCATTTTGTAAGGAAATATTCACGTCCATGCCTTTGGGATTCCGTACTAGAATTTTCCTCTTTTCTCCAGAAAATAAAACTGAAGAAACATTGGACTGAAGGTAAAATTTCTACATTCGTCAAAATGATACATTAGGTATAAATTTGGAATTTGTTTCTTGACTAGTCTATGTTTTGCATAATATCCTAACTTCCAGATCGTCTATGGAAAAATAAACGTTATCTAGTATTGCCCAAGGGCTATAATGAGGGAAAGGTTGAGATTACTACCCGCTCTGTTGATGAAGCATAACAGATTCCCAAAGATGATCCTTATTGGCCAAACATCTAGGGTCAAACAAAAAGCAGGTCACTCTCGAATCGGGCGGGGGGATGTCGTAGAGGGATTAGAGGGCATAGAGGGATTTTTTAATAGATTGCAATGGAGAGGTAGTTTGCGTGGCTATGTTGGCCTGAGGCGGCTTGGAGCTGCAGTGAGCTGTTAGTACTAATTGTAGAAGTAGTTTTGCCTGGCAATCTTATAAAGTAAAATAAAAAAAACGAAATAAATACATTATTTGTACTTATTCAACTCATCTCTTTTTTTCTGCATTGGGCTGAAATTAGACCTTAATTTAAAATTTAAACTTCAGTAAATCAAAATGGAACGTATTTAGTTCAAATTCTGGTTAGTGTTAAAGAGCCAAGTCTGTGTTAAAGCGCCAAAGATTCCCTATTATTTAATCTCGTATTCTCTTCGGTCTCTACTTTTCGGTCTCTATGTATTCTACTCGGTCTCTACGTATTCTACTCGGTCTCTACAATGCACATTCATTTGTATTTTTTCAGTAAAGTGCAAACTATGTTCTGGCCTTGGGAAGACATAGGGGTTTTGAGCCCAAATTATGTTAATTTCTGCTCGTTTTGAGTTTGACTCGGGTATTATTGTAATTTCTGTTCGTTTTGGGTTTCATTTATTTATCGATGCTGATTTGTGGTAGTTTCACGCTTGGTAGATTATCTGATTTTATTTTTGCTCATTTTTTGTTTAATGGAGTTCTTTACTTTTCTTTGAAAAACTTATTTTGTGGAAAAGTTTTTTTAATTAGTTTCTGTTCGTTTTATATTGACAAAGTCTTTTCAGGGAAAAAGAAAATAATGCTTTAAATCTTTTCTTTTTTTTTAAGACTTTATAGTTTGGCCTGCTATTTGTATGCTGGAGAAAAATTTTCAACAATTTTTAACAACATACACCCTTTTAAAAATCTGGACAGAAAAAGTAGTGTTTAATTTAGTTTCATACCTCCTCTAGTTCACCTGAAATGAAAAACTTGATACCATTCACAACAAAATCTGTTACTTTCTTTGATGGCTTGAATACACTTACGCTATTTTGATTGGTTAAATTTTAAGAGCAGAAATAGCCCCGAAAGTTTGAACATAATACCCTCAGTCGTGCTTGGGATACTGCTGAGATGCCTTATTGGGAATTAGCATTGACACAGTGCATTTTGATTTAATCTTAAGGCAAAATTTAGTTTTTAAACATAATGGGCAAATGGAAGGGTGGGCATGGGAAGGGGGTTAGTTGCCCTCCAATCACTTTCGACTATTAAAAAGGGCACCAGCCCTTTCTATTTTCAATCGAATGAGCCCTTTTCGAAGTTCCTATGACAACTCCTTCGATACGAAGTGCCCTGGTCTAAACAACAACAGCAACAAAAATAATACATTATACCCACATCGATCTTTATTATAAAAATATCAAGCCTTCCAATCACTTTCGACTATTAAAAAGGGCACTAGGCCTTTCGATTTCCAATCGAATGAGCCCTTTTGGAGTTTCTACGACAACGCTTTCTATAAACACCTCATAGGCCCCCAGAGCATAAATTACAACCCTTACCCTAAGGGGTGTTAGGGTGGTTGTCATCCTCTAAAACCTAATTTCCAGAACTCTCAACTACGTTAAACAAAATGGCTATCTCAAAATTTTGATAGTATGTGTTAGGGGAAATGGTGGGCGCGAGAGGGGCGTTAGTCACTCTCCAATCACTTTCAACTATTAGAAGAGGCACTAGACCTTTCAATTTCCAATCAAATGAGCCGTTTTAAAGTTTCTACGACAACGCTTTCAATAAAAACCCTACATGCCCCCAGGGCATAATTTACAACCCTTGCCCTGAGGGATGTGGGGGGGGGGGCTGTCATCCTCAAAGACCTAATTTCCAGAACTTTCTACTACGTTGAACAAAATGGCTATCTGAAAATTTTGATTGGATGTGTTTGGGGGAATGGTGGGCGCGAGAGGGGGGTTAGCTGCCCTCCAATCACTTTCGACAATTAAAAAGGGCACTAGCCCTCTCAATTTCCAATTGAATGAGCCCCTTTTGAAGTTTTTACGACAACTCTATCTATAAAAACCTTATATGCTCTCAGGGCATAACTTACAACCTTTCCCCTGGAGGTTCTGGGGGCTTGTCATCCTTAAATACATAATTTCCAGAACTTTCAACTACGTTGAACAAAATGGCTATCTCTAAACTTTGATTGAATATTTTTGGGGAAATGGTGGGCGTGAGAGGGGGGTTAATTACTCTCCACTCACTTTCAACTATTAAAAAGGGCAATTTCAATTTCCAATCAAATGAGCCCTTTTTGAAATTTCTACAACAACTTTTTATATAAAACTTATATGCCCCTAGGGCATAACTTACGACCCTTGCCCTGAGGGCTATAGGGGGAAGGGGTTGTCATCCTTAATGACCTAATTTCCAAAACTTTAAACTACGTTGAATAAAATGGCTATCTAAAAATTTTGATTGGATGTGTTTGGGGAAAAGGTGGGCGTGAGAGGGGGGTTAGTTGCCCTCAAATCACTTTCGACTATTAAAAAGGGCACTAGCCCTTTGAATTTCCAATCGAATGAGCCCTTTTTCAAGTTTCTACGACAAAGATTTCAATAAAAACCTTATATGCCCCCGGAACATAACTTACAACCCTTGCCCTGAAGACTGTGGGGGGAGTGTCCTGCTCAAAAGTATAATTTCCTGAACTTTATATTGCATGGAACAAAATGGCTATCTCAAAATTTTGATTGGATGTGGGTGGGGAAATGGTGGGCGTGGAAGGGGTGTTAGTTGCCTTCCAATCACTTTCGACTATTAAAAAAGGCACTAGCCATTTCAATTTCCAATCGAATGAGCCCTTTTTGAAGTTTCTACGAAAACGCGTTCTATAAAAACCTTATATGCCCCCAAGGCATAACTTACAACCCTTGTCCTGAGGACTGTGGGGGGGGGGTGTCATCCTCAAAGATCTCATTTCCAGAACTTAAAACTACGTTGAACAAAATGGCTATCTCAAAATTTTGATTGGACGTGTTTGGGGAAAAGGTGGGCATGAGAGGGGGTGGGTTAGTTGTCCTCCAATCACTTTCGATTATTATAAAGGGCACTAGCCCTTTGAATTTCCAATCGAATGAGCCTATTTTGAAGTTTCTACGACAACGCTTTCTATACAAACCTTAAATGCCCCCAGGGCATAACTTACAACCATTTCCCTGAGGGCTGTGGGGGGGGGGGTGTCCTCCTCAAAAACATTATTTCTATCTGGAAATCAACTACACAGAACAAAATGGCTATCTCAAAATTTTGATGGGATGTGTTTCGGGAAATGGTGGTTGTGGAAGGGGTGTTAGTCGCCTTCCAATCACTTTCGACTATTAAAAAGGGCACAAGCCACTCCAATTTCCAATTGAATGAGCCCTTTTCGAAGTTTCTACGACAACTTCTTCGATACGAAGTGCCCTGGTCTAAAGGAAAAAAGTAATAAATAATACATTGTGCCAACATCGTTCTTATATCCCCCCAGGGCACAACTTAAAGCCCTTGCCCTGAGGGTTGTGGGGGAGTGTCCTCGTCAAAAACATATTTTCTATCTGGAAATAAACTACGCTGAACAAAATGGCTATCTAAAAATTTTGATTGGATGTGTTTGGGGAAATGGTGGGCTTGGAAGGGGTGTTAGTTGCCTTCCAATCACTTTCGACTATTAAAAAGGGCACAAGCCACTCCAATTTCCAATCGAATGAGCCCTTTTCAAAGTTTCTACGACAACTCCTTCGATACGAAGTGCCCTTCTAAGATCAAGAAAAAAAAAAAATAATACATTGTGCCAACATCGTTCTTTACTTAGAGGCAGCGTTATTGCGCTGCCTATGATAGAACGAATTTCATTCGACTAGGGCAATTCAACATTTGTTGAAGGGGCATACTATGCAAAGACGTCTCACGAACTGTCCATGTTGACACTTAGTTTAATCTCAATTTGTAAACATAGGTCTTCAGAAAGCAATTGATTTTTTTTTTCAAAGTTAGCAAAACCTAAAATTTGAAGCTAGGCTTAGGTGAGTGGGTAAACCAACATTTTACTAAAGGGATGAAAATCCAGTTCAGAACTATGATGAGAAATTATAATCTGACATTTACCATAAGCAAATTATTAATTTAAAATACCTTTTACAATATCTATTCATAATTTGAACTTAAATAACTGGTGTTCCAGTGTTTTCTAATGACTATTAAAAATTTGCAATAAAAGTATTGATTGTGACAATTACATATTTTAAATTAAATTTTCTTTTCAGGATTCTAAGTAAAAACTTTCAAAATGAAAAATATTTCATATCTAACAGATGAACTTCTTGAAATATCTTATTCAATTGACTAAATAGAATATAGCATTTTTAGCTGGGCGTTTTATCTAAAATGTCAGCCTAAGCTTGTCAAAGGTGCCGATCTAAGCCTGGATTGAGACTGTCCTAGTGACAAGAGAACAAAAGAAACATTGAAATCTGGAAATCTCTATACCTTTTATTCCTGTTTGTGACTTGAGTTTCGTTCCATTGACTTTTTAAGGTACTTAGTCTTAGCTTAAACTTAAAAATTCGTCAAAATGGAATAAAGAAGGCGATTTATAGGAAACAAAACCAGTTATGAAAGAAATAATCAAAATCGTTATACTTTTCTGTAAAGAGGTCCACCACCAGAAAAGAGATTCAACAAAGATTTTACCCTAAAATTGAATCCTCATCAATGAACTCACAATACAATCACAACTTGATTTCACATTTTCGCGACAATAGGAAAGAATAAGGCGAAAAAATTATTCGTCAAAAAAATAAAAATTGTTGAGTTCGAAAGAAATTATAGGAAACGCCATAATAATTCTGAAATTCTAGAGAGAGGAAGGGGCTACATCCAGTCTTCCCTTCCTACGGGTCTGTCTGCGCGCAGTCATGGACACCAACATTGTCAACCCAAAATCATTACCAATTTGTTTCACTTTTTACGAGTATAGGTTTTTTTATTCTCACGGATTCTTTGCGGGTACGTGCAGTTACAACTCGAGTTTATCCTAATCGTATCATCTGCTCCAGAACTATCGGAGCAGATAACATCGTAACATCCCATAACAGGATGTTAGGGAAATTTGAGCTTCTTAGGAGGGTCTAAAGAGGGAGCTTTAGATGGATTGGGATGGATGAGGAGTGTGCGGCTTGCTATTAAAAACCTGCAGTCTTTTTTTTACAAAATACTAAATCCATGTAAAAGTACGGCTCAATGTCAGCTCTAGAATGCTCCAATGTTGTTCTAATCTAAAGTTTTAGGCTGAATTCAAAAATGAACTAAAAATTCTTTCATCGACCACATTTTAAAAAAGGTTGTTCTAATTTTTTACAAGGACAAAATATAATGGTTTTGGAAAGTTGTTCCCAACACCATTTTCTAGGCTAACGCCGGAAGTCACGCAATTTTTTTCCTTTTTTTTAGGTACAGTTTTCAACATAAAAAATACTATCAGGCAATTTTACAGAAAACTAAAGGCTATTTATCTACAAAGTCAGAACATTAAAATTACACAAAAGAACACGTAAAAATTGGCATAAACTAAATTTTTCATAATTGAAGAATTCTAACTGTCAATTCAAATTCGACTCAAAATTTCTTCCAGAACTCCATTTTCGTTAAGTTCTTAAGAAAAATCAACAAAATAAAGTTTAAACCCATAAAAGACCTTACCAGTAAGATCTTTCACAGTTTTCCCACCCGCTTGAATTGTCCTCCAAACCTCATTTTGTGTCACATTCTCTGGTAGGATGCCAGCAGACTTCATCTTCTCAAGGTTCTGACGAGCAATACTTAGTAATTTGGCCTTATCAAACCGTGGAGATGTGCTACGAGACCGGTCACGAGAACCCCTTCTAAAACGAAAGAAAAGGAATAAAATTCAATATTCCGAAACAATTTTTAAAATCCCGTATATAGGGGGTGGGTTGACCCTACCCCGGAAGCATTTCAGAAAATAAGCTAAAACACAAAATCTAGATGACATGAAAATAAATACACGAAATGGCGAGCTAACAACAGCTGAACAGAAAATTAAGCCGGTGACACGATAGCTCTTCTGCGTAACCTATCTAAATTTACTTTCAGTTGTGTCTGGTTCTTTTTGCCTGTAAGTATTTAAAAGTTTCAAAATTTTAGACCATCTTTGAAGTCCTGGTTACAGTTATTCACTTTTTTTTTTCAATTGTATATGATTTTGAGCACCGGTTTTTGTTTCTTCTGTTTTCTGATTCTTGCTCTTACATTTTAATCTGCACTTACTGCTGAAGAAGTTTCCTCGGGGTCGAGCAAAATAACTGACTTTCACTTTTAATTTTACTTCAGCAGCTTTCTTTCATCCTAGTTATTCTTACCAGTTCTATTCATTCAAGACCGTATCTAAAATACATACCTTAAGCAAGGATTAAAAATTGACCTGGAGGCTAGTCAAACAAAAGCAATCTTTAATAAACCATTTTTGGCTACTTTCCCCGCAAAGTTTAATCATGTTTTACTAGTTATTTCATTTCCCTAGTAAACAAAAAAAAAAAAAAAAACGCTAAGATTTTTCGCTAAGCTACAAATAAAATTTCAATTTCCCCACAGCATCCCATACTGCAGAAACTAAGATACCGCTTTCTTCCTTTTACATTTTACGTTTATTTGTTTGTTTGACTAGGGAATACAATATTCTTTTTCCAATCTTGTCATCGTATTTAACAAAATATAGCAACAAATATCTTTCACACTATTTCTCTTTTTTCTTATTACCATGCCCATGTTTGTATTCCCAGTCGTAAAACTGATTGGTACATAACCAGCGTTTTTTTACATTTTATTTTATGTAGAGGATTAAGCAATTATTTATATAATTCTTAAACCAAATAGTAGAGAAAACTGACAAAAGGAAACACACAAATTATTTAGAAAAAAAAATACTAACTAGTGTTTCCAAGTAAAAGCAATAGTCTAATTAAACAGGCCTAAATAAATACATGATCTATTTTTATTTTGCTTATTTATTTTTTATTTATTTTTGTCTTACACTACTTGAGATAAAAGCACTACAGATGCCAATAGGGCAGGATACGTATATTTCTGCACATTTTTGTTTAACTAGCCAAACCTAGCCAGAACTATTTATTAGCAAAAAAAAAATATAAAACAAAGTAATGTGCTTACTGTTATTTCAGGTACGATCAATTAAAAAGAACGAAAAAAGATATAGATTCTCCTGAGCCATTGCTGGCGCATAGGGCATCGAATCAACGTTTCAGTTACTGGGTCTTTTTTTCTGCATGGACAAGTAATAATACTTTCACCTAACCGTGCTGAAGCGGAGATCGGACCCTGGGCCCCATATTGACAAGCAGAGCATCTATCCGCATTGATACCACAAAAAGCGATCGATTACATTGAGTTTAATTAATGTCTAAATCTTAGAAAACTAAAATCGAGAATTTCTAAAGTTTGCTAGTAGTTTTTCTTCAGTTGCCACTTTTAATACTTTCCCCTAAGTTAATTCCTTGCTCCGTCACGAACAAAAATCTCTTGGGAGGTATCTAGGAAAAAATCACGTTGACATTTTCTTATGTGTGCCTAGACATGAAAGGAAATACTTTATGGTCAAAGTAGGAATCGTTACTTGAAGATGAAACACGAAAATTTCTTTTTTTTAAAGACCGAAAATTAAAAAGCACTAAAAAATTTCCCACTGCCTTGCAAAATTGTAATGTGTTAAGCCTAAAAGTCAAAGCACTGGGCATATATTTTATAGTTATTTAAGAATAAACTTTCTATGACATGACTACGGTCACAATCAGATAAATTTAACAAAAAAGTATTCAGGACAAGTTAAGTTCTTATTAAAAACAGCAAAATGTCATTCTAAGTGAGCAACGGTCCATTAACTATAAGTTTTATAGGTATTTATAGCCAAATTACCATTCCATAAGATTATTAATGAAAGCATTCAGAACTTTGAAGTGTCAAATAACATTTCCATGGAGGAGATATCCTCTCACCCCTCTGACAAAATAATTGAGCTTATTGAGCTCAATTTTACACTGTAGATTGAAGATTTATCATTCTTGAGATAAAAACTTGTGATTTCATAAAGTCATGTAAGGGCAAAAAACAAAACAACAAACTCAGCTGTTGATGCCTTATTGCTGCAAATTGCTCAAAATACTTCCTCTTTGAAAGCAATTACAAAACAATTCCGAGGTGAAACGAAATGAGTCGTTTAAAAGCATAAAAGCGACCATCTTCATTATTTTAATTTTATAAAATTTAGCACTAAACAACTGATCAGAACTTACTTTGTATTTACCAAAGAAAACTAATAAAATTTTTCCCCAAAAATTAACAAAAAAAACTTTCACTCGCTGACTATTTTTTAAGGCTTTCTGACTGGTTCAATATTGGAAGCAGTAGTTGCGATTCAAAAGCCTCGATCTTTTTTTGTCAAACCGTGATATCTAGGATACCAGCTTAAACTCAGGACGTCCATAAGAATATTCCAATTTCTATTCTCGTATCTTATTTTGATCTCCAAATACTCAAAGTTCCTTCCGTTTCCAAATTACATTATATCTCCTTTTCTAATTTGTAGAAGTAGTTGGAAATTGGAGCTTTTGATATCATAATTATTTTTGGTGTCTTAGATACCAACAAAAACTTCGTTGCATTTTGACTTATCGTAGCCAAAACGTTATTTACTGCACTCTGGGCGTGCAACCATCTTCAGTTCCAGATGACGATGTTGACAATTATTATGTAGAAGTAAGGAAAAATTCAAAGTGTAGCTGCTTTGCTATATTTAAGCAATTGACGGGCTATTCAAAGAAAAAGAAGAAATGATGAATAAGTTCGATACCTTGGAGGGGCAACTCTAAATGGGCGATCTGAAGACCTTCTGTCTCTGTATCTTCTATCTGGTGATCTACTGTACCGATTATGATGTTCTGAACTGTGTTTCCTATCCCTACTACGACTTCTTCGTCGATCAGATCGGCGGGAATCACCCCTTGAACTATAATCCCGACTGTTGTGACGATAACGATCACTGTGACGCGGTGATCTTGATCGTGACTTATGGTGTTTCGAGACTGCTTTATCATGGTGCTTATTGCGCTCAGGAGATCGGGATTTTTCTTTGTGACCTAAAAGGTTATAAATTAAATTACTTTTAAAGTAACTTCGGCAAAAATGGTGTTTCCCAATACATGTTGTTACTGAAAACAAAAAAAACACAATGAAATACAAGATTTCAGCATTATAGCTGAAATCTTGAAGAAGACATTTGTAATATTTACATCGAGTATATAGTTTAACTTATATAAAATTAACGTTAGAAAATGATTAAAAAGGACTAGATTTAAAAGACACAATTCAAGAAAAATCATCCCAAGGTTAGTATACCATAGCTTATACTTCACGCCGAGACAGGAGTTGATCCAAATAAAACAAGCTGCATAAAAACACATCGAATTAAGCATTTAGAAAAGATGAGGTTATGCACATAACAAATTTCATAAAATATCAAAGAAATAAAAAACTTTATTAAGGAGGAAGAACTCACACTTTAAAGATGATGAACTTCTATCAATTTGAATGTCTCGTTTTCCATGACTTGAAGATCGACTACGCCTTTTCTTTTTCCCTTCCTTTGAGGATTTGTCCTTCTTTTGCTTTTTCTTCTTACTCTTTTCACTAGAAGGGCTTTCTTCTGCATTATCTGCAAGTAAACAGTGCAATTACAAGTATATATACGCATATCTATGTATACGTGTATGCACATATATATCACGCTGGAAAAATGGTAAAATTCAATATTTTCTGTTTATTCTATTCATATTAGCAATCCTCAACTTAGTTAGGGGCAGAGTTGAGGAGCAAGACCCTTCCTGGAAACGCATGGCCTGCTGCCCTCTAAGTAATATTTTAATGCGAGTGCTCAAAAACAACGGTACGATGAAGCTCATTTTGACCTTTCTGTGGAAAGGATAAATCAAGAAAAATCAGAAATATAAACAACAATAATATTAGTGTCCTTTCTCACGCTTTTCAAATAAAAAAATAAAGCAAAAAAACACACACACACACTACTCTCTTCGTTATTAGGAAAAGTAAGACATGCCGAAGGACATAGTCTATCATTGCAAGAAATTGGTAGACAAAACGGGAAGTTTTCATTCACTTTCGTAAAAAATCTATAATGGGCTTACACCTTCTTAAATCAAAGATAAGATTTATTGCAGATACTGCTTTTTTTGCCCCTGATGAAGTATGCATGTCAATTTTCCAGTCGGCACGAGAAAGATTTTATGGATGTAAAAGGGCTATAGAATAATTTGAGAAACACCAACAAACTAATTATCATCGAGATTCTGTATAAAAAGCCTGTTAAAAATCTGCGTAAAGAGATCATTAACAATGAAAAGCCCTCTTTAGACAAAGAGACTAAGACGTTCTGATTCCTGCTTAACACAGAATATGCAACAACACTTAAGCCAATAGAAATTAAAGAAATTAATTTACTTTTTTGTGGGTGACATTTATTCAGGTCAAGTCAAGCTCAGGTGATATTGACTTAAAACCCACCAACCGAGAAAGTGATAAAAACCAATATGTGATTACTATTTAGACCTTTAGCCCCCCCCCCCTCAAAAAAGTTCCACCAAGGAATTCACGCAAGATAAGTCCCATTCAATTTGCCTTTATTGGATTAGCTTTAAAGGAGAACAGCCCTTAAAATTACCCACTGGAATTTGGCTCTTAGAAAATCATGTGGGAACCCCCAACCTTTCTCACGTGGGCACCTTTGGTTACAATCAATGCAAATAAGCCGCCTCTTCATTTTCTACGACAACCTTTTCAAAAGAAGTGGCTGGGAAAAAATACAGGGAACACACTGAAATCTTTATGAAGTCAATTGCTAGTACATTGACTCCGAAAGGCTAAAGGTGTATTTTCATCCTTTTATCCATATTAAATTGAAAAAGAACATGCTTTTCCTGCTGAAAGTAAAGAGCGAAGTTGAAACTCAAAACGAATAAAAATTAGTTCGTCGCAATTTACGTAAGACATGTTTGAAAAACTGCTTCGAATAAACTGGTTCTTTATATTTTACCATGTTTATAGAATTCCGAAACACTATCGCTTTACTGAAAACCACAGTTTATATAATTATCCAGTATGATCTTTCCCTATCTCACCCATTATAAAAACCCGGACCAAGGTGCGAGTGCTCCAGAGAACGTTTTTGCAGATAGAAACATAAGCGGAATCAGATCTTTTCACGGGTAGACAAGTCAGACTGTGATCTAATCGGAAACAAGTGGAAACCCGCTATTACGAATAATGCACTTTGTTGGAAACAATCGGAAACAGACTAACCCGCTAATGCAGAAAGAAGTGGGAGGAGCTTTTTGTTCGTACCGAGAATGAAGACCAGAAATGATCTGCGATAAACTTACTGGATAATTATATAAACTGTGCTGAAAACAAAGAACCGATATAACAGAACAGGATTAGAAGCAAAAAAGTCCTAAAGTAGCCTGCAAAAACAGAAAACTAATTTATAAAGCTCACAATAGTCTTTTTACAGGCCAATAAATCAATTAATTTAACTGTACAATTTTAATTCTAAAAAAATGAAACACAAGCAAGCTTAGTTTTCAATAAAGCGCTAGTTTTTCGGCATTCTACAAACATGGGAAAATATTAAGAGCCAGTTTATTTAGAACAGTTTTTCAAAAATATGTCCCATAAACTACAAACCAGTTTCGTTTTAAGTTTCAGTTTTGCTCTTTACTTTCATCAGAAAAACTTTGTTATTCTTAGATTAATTTTGTTCGTTTTTTAGGTTTTAAAAATATAGACGATAAACCTTATAAAAAGATCTTTGTCCGGCTTAGGCGGAAAAGAATATTAATAAAGAAGACAACATGAGTTTTTGTTAAAATAGGGCATTAGATATAGGGTTCTATACAGTTTTTGTTAAAATAGGGCATTAGATATAGGTAATCTCTCTCTTAACTTTTCCCTAAAAAAATAAATAAAGAAAGAGTCTATGGGGTATCCTCACAATCTTTGAAGAGCTGCAGATAAAAATTAAACTATTAATGAAATATTACCCTGTATGAATTATATACAGGCTTTAGAAACTTGAATGACATAAAAATAATTTTAGATGGGTATTTAATGTATATTTACAGAAATTCGTGTTATTATTATTGCAATTTTTCTGCCGTGACGGTGCAAATAATTTTGAACTTCTCATAAGAAAGTATACTTGCTAAAACAGTTGCCCCACTTTGTATGTACAACTATGGTAACACTAGCCTTCACCACTCAACACGGTAAAGACTGCATCAAAAAGATTTTTTTTTCACGGACGTGCTTGTGCTGGGGTATCAGTACTAGCTTACTTATTTAGCTATTTAGTTTTTATAAAAGATTTTACTTTACTTATTTTATTTTAACTTTTTTTCTTTATAAACTGTCTATTCTTTCGATAGTCTCAAATTTACGCAACTTGTAATTGTAAATTTTATTTTCAGGGAAAATCTCTTTGCCTAAAAGTTTTTAGAATGGTTAGAATGGCTTCGTTTTTAACGAATGGCTATTGCTCCCTCGCACTAACTCCTAGTGCCAATGGAGGCCCGTTGGTTTTGTTTTAAATGATACTTTGTGCGCAGAAATCATTTTCTTTTTGTTAGTCTTCCGTTAAAGCAGATGATAGTCAATGAACACTCGCCATAATTGAATTAAATTGCCAAAACTGGATTAAAGTCCCGATGCATCTTTTTTGAAAATAGTCCGTAATTATTAACTTCTCAAATTTAAATTGAACCAAAATTCGAGTAGAATTGCTGAAGCGATTGTTTTAGACCTCCGGCAGCTTGGTTCTAGGGTGAGTTGTTAGTCGTTGTAGCAGTAATGACTAAAGCCCTCTTTGGTTGTTAAAGAGAAAATAATTGCCATAATCAGTAGAATGGCCACTTGGTTCTCAGAAATTAAAGTTTCGACTATTCAGTCACGTTGTTGCGGGTTTGTATCTTTAATTCAGACTCGAGGTCAAAGTGGCATCAGCAATTTAAAAGATAGTTTCTTAAACTGTACAAACTTATGAAACATTTGAGAAACATCTGTTTTTGAGAAGAGGAGATGAATAATGCATTTTGGAAAAAATAAAACTTCCAATTGCATTGAAACCTAAATACAGGGAAGCGGATTAGACCTACCGGTTCTATAGATGGATTATAGATTTCGCTTTGTCAGAAAAATATTGCATGTAATTACCGTAACTGAATTACCGTAACTGAGGGAGCAAACAAATTCATAATTCTACACTTATTTTTAAGTCACTTTTTGAAGATCTTAGAAAGAAAAGGTTAGAAAAAAAAATATTTCAGCTATGGATCAGAATACTCTAAACCTCTATTATCATTATCATTCAAGGATATGATAAAACTTCCTTTTAAACGTTACATATATAGATTATACAAACCTCTGGGAGAAAATAAGAGTTTCCATATATCTTTTCTATTTTGACTCCCCCAAGTTCAATTTCCCCCGCCGACTTCCTTAAGAATAGTGTAAATGCAAAGGATCTTTTTATTTCGAGAGAGGAGGGCACAATCTTGAGAAAGAACACAACATATAAGCGAAATGTATAATGAAAAATATGGGTAGTTATAGAGAAAATTGCTAAGATCTCGACATTTTGCGGGATCATGGGCATAGCTGCCCCCCTGGCATACGTGCCTGAAACTGTTTTTTCTGTTTAGATTGAAAATACGTAACAATTTTCTTTGGGGGGAGGGGAGGAAAGGGGTCTAAATACTTGTAAATTTTAAAGTCACCACTTTGTGTATAATATATAGTTTGTCGATATTTAATGACAGGAATACCGAGTAATAAATAAGTACTACAACAGTAAGTCCCAATCCTGTCAAAAGGTCTACTTTTTTAGTCCCTCTCCCTGTCTTAAAAAAAAAAAAAAAAAAAAAAAAAATAAAATAAATAAATAAAAAAAAAACTTCCTCTGGGCCATGATAACCAACTTGCCCTTTTCCAGGTTTTTAGTGATCGTGTCCCCTATTCAGAAATATCTTGCGACACGATTCACCTTTTATTTAGTCAGTGATCCAGGGACCGTTATCTTTCAGGGGGTGGCTCACATTTGCTGCAGTGGATTTGAAGGTGGATTCTAGGGTAATCGGGGCCGCTGATAACGAATATTGGGGTGCACAATTTCGCACGCGTCTAGAACATGGTCATTTTAGCCTATAAAGTCAAATTTGGCCTATAACGACGTCATACCGCTCTTGATTTTTTTACACAGTAAAATAAACTGAAAACTTTATAAGCTTGACAGACTCTGAATCCTAAGAACGAGTACTTTCACCTGGTATTTTTAGTTTTTCCCCACAATCTTTATTTTTTTGTTAACCCTTATTTAATTCGAAAACAAGGTTTTTAAATATACTTTGTCTTAGTTTTTTCGGTTTATCTGAAATTTTTGCCTACATAAGTATATCTCTTTATGCTTTATTTAAATTTTACTCGTTATTACAATTCAGACCATGTATCTCTTTTTAGAAAAATCTTACTTTTTGAGCAACTATTTATTTTTTCTAAATAACGTCATAGCTTTCAGAAATTAGCCTACAATGACCAAGTTTTCTTTTTAATTTTTTTTTAGCTGTTAAAAAAGTGAAAACGAATCAAACTGCACATCATTCGAACCGTCAGAATGTCCTTTACACGTTGTTAATAAAAACAAAGTAGAGACTTGAATCTGCAAGAATATATAAGCGTTTGAACAAGAAAATCCCCCCCCCCCAAGAAGAAAATGTTCTGAATAGTGGCGTTTTACTTGAAGTATTTTCAAGACAACCTATAATTTTTATCTCACCAAACGATAGATCGCTCTTTTTTGAATCAAATCATGTATTTACATTTTATACAACTAATATTTTTAACCAAGAAAAAAGACAAAAAACAGATGCCTCTTTCTGCGATCGCATGCGCGAATTTGGTATCGAAGTGGTGGTCGAAGGTCATTCAGACTATTGAAGTTAGTCGCACTTCTGCCATACACTGTAACCACAAGCTGCTTACAGATGTTGACTAAACCATCCCTTTGCACAGATGATGGCTTCTCTGCAAGGGATCGAACTTCATAACCTAAAGACCCCAACAAATTTTCCGAAGACTTCGCTGATCGAAAAAAGCGGGCCTTTCCAATTCCATACAGAAAGCTTGTGGTGTAACATCCACTCAAGCTGTGGACAAGCGGCTAGGCGTTGCAAAATACGATATCGGTGTCGTTGGCTTGTATTATCACAAGTGTGCTCTTTCGTCCTGCGGCAACTGCTGTGTGGTAAAACACCCGAGTGCCTGCTTCCTCATGGTCAGACGAGAGATCGTCATCAACGGAGCTTCCATGGGATGAAACGGTAACAGCTCTATGTCGACTCTCGAAACCTCCAGCGAGATAAACCATCAGACGGGTCAAAATTTTGTACTCCCAGACCTCGAAAAGAACTTTCAAGAATCGACCTTTTGCTGAGCGACTACTGAGAATCCCGTCCCAGAGTGTTGCAACTTTGCTGGAGGAAGTGACCGGGCTGGAAATATTTCCTCTAGGATCTCCTCTTCTTTCTCGACAGCCAGATGCTTCTTTGAGGCTGAACGAGTAGTCATCACGGGTTCTATCGTCACTAAGACCGTCATACCTGTCGCCAACCAAATGGGTAGACTGACAAGCTTCGGGGATGTGCTAAGAATCCCATCGTAAACTCTTATTCCAAAATCTGCTAGCATGCATGACCGTCATACTTGCATGCGCTGTCACAGAAACCTATTTTGGAGCATTTGCAGTGCGAGCCACACCTCGTCTTGTCACAGTTGCAAAAAGAAAGCGATACTAGCCCATGCAGCATCGCAGAAACTAGGTCTGGCTTCAGTTCATGATCTTCAATTCTCCAGCCCATATCGGTAGCCTGAGGTAACTCATGACAGGGCTTGTGGCTTTGGATCCAAATCAGTGACTGGAACATGCACCTTTTCAAATGAAGCAGAACGAAATATCAATTAGTGGTAAACGCCGCAAATCCTCCAATCTTGGGTTCAAATGTGCTCGAAGATCATTCAGACTATTGAAGTTAGTCGCACTTCTGTCATACACTGTAACCACAAGCTTCTTATAGACGTTGACTAAACCATCAGAGTGCACAGATGATGGCATCTCTGCAAGGGCTCAAACTTCATCACCTAAAGACCCCAACAAAGTTTCTGAAGACTTCGCAGCTCGAAAAAAGCGGACCTCTCCAATTCCATACAGAAAGCTTGTGGTGTCACATCCACTCAAGCTGTGGACAAGCGGCAAGGCGTTGCAAATGTTACTCCTAGTTTTTGTGCTGCCGTATGAATAGGTATGCAGTAGGACGGAAACTTAACCCAGAGCTGCTTGAGGCCGAGACTAGCGCGATAATGGAAGTAGTACACAGCTAGTAAGACGATATCAGTATCGTTGGCTTGTATTATCATAAGTGTGTTCTTTCGTCTTGTGGCAACTGCTGTGTGGTATAACACCCGAGTGTTTGCTTCCTCATGGCAAGACGAGAGATCGTAATCAACAGAGCTTCCATGGGGCGAAACGGTAACAGCTCTATGTCGACTCTCAAAACCTTCAGCGAGATGAACCATCAGACGGGTCGAAATTTTGTATTCCCAGACCTCGAAAAGAACTTTCAAGAGTCGACCTTTGGCTGAGCGACTACTGAGAATCCCGTCCCAGAGTGTTGCAGCTTTTCTGGAGGAAGTGAACAGGCTGGAAATATTTCCTCTAGGATCTCCTCTTCTTTCTCGACAGCCAGATGCTTCTTTGAGGTTAAACGAGTAGTCATCACGCGTTCTATCGTCACTAAGACCGTCATACATGTCACCAACCAAATGGATAGACTGACAAGCTTTGGGTATGTTCCTAAGAATCCCATCGTAAACTCTTATTCCAAAATCTGCTAGCGTCTCATTTTTTTCAGGTCGATAACACCTTATGACACTCATGACATCAACTACATAGTCAGATCGAGGAGAGTCGTCAAAAAGCGTATGTGGAATCATTTTTGGCCATGACTGCAAGCCAGACTGTTGCAGAATGCAGTTCAAGGCTGTAGACTTTGTACCAATGCGAAGCTGAGGCTCCCTACGATTTGATGACAATACTGCAAGTGAGGCCAGATATGGCTGTAGCTCGTACATCAGCAGCTCACAGAGGGACGAAGTTTGTGTTGAATCTGCAAGACGCAGAGCTGGTTTAAGCAGCTCAGTTTCCCCAAAATATTTTTTGTGGCTCTTTCTTTTTTCCTTTTTTGGCAACAGAGGCGAAAGTTTGTAATATGCCAACTTTTACTTTCGTGGATGTCCCTTCGAGATAAGAGCTCATGACTTCGAAGCCAATTTCTCGGAGGTTCAGCAGACTATTTGCTACGGCTTCTGGAAATGTATCCCATGTCATAAAGTTGTGCAGCTCTGTTCTCGTCGTCTTGAATGGGTTTCCAAACAACTCTACCAGGTCCATAACCCGATTTCTGCCTTTTATCGTCAAATTCGTAAACGCAGTGGTATCTTCATGATGCTTCATTGCCTCGTCATCCATATTCAGGTTTGCTTTCAGCGTTCTGGTGACTGCTGCAAGAAAGGGGAGAGTAGCCAGATGTCGATCCCTGGCATTTTCATTCGTTGCCGCACCAACGATACCAGAAACTCCTCGATGACCTTTGATGTCCAGATTCACAGTCGACTCTAAAGCCAGATCGCATGCAATGCTGCAAAACGACTCGATTGTTTTCCTAACAACAAAATTGCCACTTACAAGCTCTCTGTGAACTTCTGGCGCTTTTTCAGGCAGGCGTAGCATTTCTTCTAGGTAGTTAAGAGCAGCAGCGGCGTGTTTATGGTTTCCAGATGCGAAAAAAACCGGAATCATCTCTTTTGTGGCGTCTAAGCATGAGCCCCAGTCCGCAGCTCTTTCAGGATAAAGATAGTCGTTTCTGGTACGGATAAGATCTAAATAGTTGATTCAGAAGCTATTATTCCTTATGGTAGATCTGGACTCGTTGTACTTCGAGAAAAGCGGAGCAATACTGTCCAACGCATCTCCTATCTGTTTACATGCTTCAGAACTAGTTTCATTTTTGAAGCGTTCAATTGCATCACTCAGGATTCGAAGTTTCTCGACTGTAGAAGGCACTAAAACGAAGCAGGATGTTTCAAGCCAATTCTCAAATGCCTCCCACCAGAGTGCGTTCATTCCTTCGTAGACCTGGAAGTGAGCATGGAGTGCCTGGTACATGTTCTTTCCTAAAAGGACCTTATTCGCAGTACCTTCCCTGAGAATCTCTGCCGTAACAGTAACTTCTTTTAGTCCTGCTCCATCCATGAGAGACTAGAAAGAAACGATTGCACCCGAAAGAAACGATTCTTGCGTTGAAGGCTTTCCAACTGGGAGTTGGTTCTTCAAATTCCACTTCAAGAAGTTTCGTAGGACACAACCTACAAAGCGTCCAGCAGAGGTCCAGGTTCGGCACCGAGAATGGCATCGGAGTCTCTTAACTATTTTCAAACAAATAAAGTAAGGAAGCAGAGTCACAAGGTCACGTTTTCCTGGGGATTTTAACCTTCCAGGTATGTTCACTAGCTTGAGTGCCAAGAGGGTTGTCGGTTACCATCGGTCGGGTTTTTTTCCGGGGAATCCTTCCGAAACTTCCACTCGACACACCAGTCACATCAACAGTTCTTCCGAAGTCTGCAGGAGACGTTGACGAGCAACCTGTAGAAAATAAATCATCGTTAAAAAATCAGAATTCATCACAAAATTTGCTATGAAAGTAAAAATCCGAGATTAAATCTGGATTAGTTTGGACATGGAATGTACATCAGTCCCAAGTTGTGGAACCCTCGGTCGGAGGGAAACACGAAACAGAACAAACTGAATTTCAGGAGAAAACACAACAATTGTAACACAAGAATGAAAACCCGACGATGAAACAACATTACTAGGCTAGAAAACATGGTGTACCTCACGCAAGACAACTGACACCCCCTAAAATCGTTGTTGCCGGAATCCTTACCTTTAGCTAGATCAGATGAAACAACTAGATCAGATGAAACATCCTTACCTTTAGCTAGATGAAACAACATTACTAGGCTAGAAAACATGGTGTACCTCACGCAAGACAACTGACACCCCCCTAAAATCGTTGTTGCCGGAATCCTTACCTTTAGCTAGATCAGATAAATATCCTAAATCCTTTCCTTTTATGTTGTATCTTTTGCTACTTTATGCAACTAAAACCCGATATGTAAGATGCTCAGGTTTTTTTTATTGCTATGGAAACCAAATTCGCACACGCGATCGCAGAACGAGGCATCTGTTTTTTTTTTATTTCCTGGTTAAAAATATTAGATGTATAAAATGTAAATACAAGATTTGGTTAAAAAAAAGAGTGATATATGGTTTGGTGAGATAAAAATTATAGGTTGTGTTGAAAATATTTCGAGTAAAACGCCACTATTTAGAAAATTTTTCTTTTTTTTTGGGGGGGGGGGGGGGGTTCTTGTTCAATCGATTATATATTCTTGCGGATTCAAGTATCGACTTTATTTTTATTAACATTCTGACAGTTCAAATGATGTACAGTTTCATTCGTTTTCATTTTTTAACAGCTAAAATAACTTTAAAAAAACTTGGTCATTGTAGGCTAATTTCTGACAGCTATGTCGTTATTTAGAAAAAATAAATAGTTGCTCAAGAATTAAGATATTTTGGAAAAAAAATATATTAAAGAACTTGTGCATCCCGATATTCGTTGTAAGCGCCCCGATTACCCTAGAATAAACCCTCAAACCAACTGCAGCTGATATCAGCCACCCCTTTCCTTTTTTGAACGATAGTGAGCCTTGGACCACTGACTAATTACTAGTCGTCACACAAAACCATAATCAAACAGTTCGTGGTAACGAACTTTAAGTGTAAGGAGCGACCCAGCTCAATAGCAACCGAAACTCTAAAAAACGGAATTTTGATACCAATAGATACATCAGAAGAATCAGATTTTTATGCTGATTTCAAATATATAAGTTTCATCAAGTTTAGTATTACCCATCAAAAGTTACGCGCCTGAGAAAATTTGCCTTCTTTTCGAAAAAAGGGGGAAACAGCCTCTAAAACTCATAGAACTCTAATGAAAATCACACCATCAGATTCAGCGTATCATAGAACCCTACTATAGAAGTTTCAAGCTCATATCTGCAAAAATGTGGAATTTTGTATTTTTTGCCAGAAAAAGATCACGGATGCGTGTTTATTTGTTGTTTTTTTTCCTGTTTTTTCCCAGGGGTGATCGTATCGACCCAGTAGTACTAGAATATCGTGAGAGGGCTCATTCGAACGGAAATTAAAAGTTCTAGTGACCTTTTTAAGTGACCAAAAAAACTGGAGGGTAACTTGGCCCCTCCCACGCTCATGTTTTCCCCGAAGTCACCCAATCAAAATTTTGAGATAGCCATTTTGTTCAGCATAGTCGAAAATCTAATTAATATGTCTTTGAGGATGACTTAATCCCCCACAGTTCTCGGGGGAAGGGCTGCAAGTTATAAACTTTGCCCATTGTTTACATATAGTATTGGTTATTGGGAAGTATACAGGTGTTTTCAGGAGGATTTTTTTCTAGTGGGGAGTCGGGGTCGGAGTAGGGGTTACGGGGGAGGATCTTTCCATGGAGGATATTTCCTTGGGGGAAGGAACATTTCCATGAAGGGGGCGCCAGATTTCCCAGACTTATTTAAAAAACGATCAGAAATTAAATAAAAAAACAAGTTTTTTTTCAACTGAAAATAAGGAGCAACACAAAAACTTAAAACGAACAGAAATTATTACGTATATGAGAGGGTTCGCCCCCTAGTCAATACCTCGCTCTTTACGCTAAAGTTTTTTAGTACTTTCAAAAGAGCTATATATTCTAATTAACCGGCCTTTGTGATTCAGGGGTTTGTGATTCGAACAAAATTCCACTTTAGCGTAAAGAGCGAGGTATTGACTTGGGAGCGAACTCCCTAATATACGTAATAAAGACATACGAATATAGAAATTCGTTACGTAAGTTAATTCGGAAGTTTCGTCAGAACAAAATTTCGAGAAAGCCAATTAGCCAAACAAAGGAAAATTAATATGCGAATTTCGTTTTAATAATTCATGTATGGTGAGCCAAAATCAAAGCTGCATTAATTCAAAAACGTTTTTTTAACTGAAAGTAAGGAGTGACATTAAAACTTAAAACGAACAGAAATTATTCCGTATACGAAAGGGGCTGTCCCCTCCTCAACGCCTCGCTCTTTACGCTAAAGTTTGACTCTGTCTCACAACTATATTTTTTAAAACAATAAAAAACTTTAGCGTAAAGAGCGAGGCGTTGAGGAGGGGAAAGCCCCTTTCATATACGGAATAATTTCTGTTCGTTTTAAGTTTTAATGTCGCTCCTTACTTTCATCTAAAAAAAACTTGTTTTTTTTTTAGTTAATTTAAAGTCTAAGAACTGATATTAGCCTTAGACTGTTTCGCTCAAATTCAGTCGCTTAATGCTGGTATTAAGAAGAAAACCAATTTCAGAGCTGACATCTTCGAACTGAATTAAAATTGAATGTAATGTTAAAGCAGGTAAAGGGAAAGCTGGAATGCGGAAGATTAGTATTCTAACCCAGCCCCATTACAATGTAGCTGCACTTCTCTGTTTCTCTTGGGGATTAGATTAGGACAAAACTATTATCACAGCTTCAAAAAGATTGTTTATATTCATTTTTTTTAAGTTGCTATATTCAGTTTAAAATTGTAATTATAAGAAAATTTATTTACCATTTGCCAGCTTTAAGGGGCCTCCCCAGGCCACACAGCGTGTCCCCAGGTGTCGATAGGGGAACGCCCAACAGATATGTAGGGTACCTCCATAGGAGACACGGACCAAGGAGGGTCTTGTCCCCGGAGGCGCATAATAGAAACTAGGGCACCCTCGCCCGGGGGCTATAAATATAGTTGGCGGAAGAAGGCCCCTCAAATGTACACTCAACAGGGCCCACCGGCGTGTCCACACGTCCCGTGAATTACAAACATTCTCCCAGTAATGGAATAAATTGCATGGTGACTCAAAAAACCACCGCGGGAGGATCCTCTATAGGAACACAAGAGCGGCAGGGCGTAAGACCCAGATCTACGGACAACGGCCTCTGCAGAGCGCTGCCTCGATCCTTTCGGGGTACATTTAAGACTGGGGACCCTGCGGTCAACTCTATTCCCACTTGAGGAGTGGCACCCCTCGAGGGAATTATAGCCTAGTAAACAACACAGCATTCGCACGGGATTCTGATTAATGGATAATTCTTCTGGGCTTGGTCTGTTTTCACGGGAGTTTTCGGTCTGAAAAATCTCTTCCTAGTTAATTTATCTACTATGGGCTGCCCCCCGTTGTAGCATAATATTTGTAGGAATGAATATATAATGAGCCGGAAGTAATAGGCTTGAGACTGTATGTGCAGGATTTCGACTCTTGCTGATAGAAGAACATTGCCAAGTACTGAAAACCATGTTGTGACCAAAATGGACCCAGGATTGCACAAAGCCTCCATTCATACTGGAAGTCCCAGGGACTTCTTGCTGTCCGGTTGTAAGCCAGCTTAAGCACTTCGGTGTAGACTTAAGAAGATAAGTGATCCCCGTCCTGCACTGGTATCCGGGATCATTGCTTTTCCTGAGGCCAAAATAATTTCAATGATTTAAAGAATATGAAAATTGGAACTTGGAATGTTACGACGTTAAAAAACGACTATCGTATCGACATTTTGACTGACGAATTCAGACGATTCAAAGTGGACTTATTAGGAGTTTCAGAAACTCATATCCTAGAGGTAGGAAGCATGAAATTAGGTGATATAGAATTTGTTTACTCAAGCAGGAAGGATGGGGTACATAGACAGGGAGTAGGGCTCACGATGAATAAGGAAGCTGCTAAGTCTTGTTTAGGCTGAGAAGGTATTAATAATAGAATACTAATTGCTCATTTTACGACTAAAAAGTTCTGGGTATCAGTTATACTAGTATATGCCCCTGTAGAACCGACTGACGGAGATACTAGTGACTCAGATGAATTTTACTTACAGTTACAGGAGCAAATAGACAGGGTTCCAGGTAGAAATATGATGCTTTTACTAGGAAATTTTAACGCCCAGGTCGGTGTAGAAATAGAGATAGATGGTATCCTAGCCTAGGTAAATTTGGTGCAGGAAAAGAAAACAGTAATGGCTACAGAGTTTTGCAATTTTTTAGGTATAACAATCTAGTTATAACCAATACGGTGTTTGGTCATAAAATGGCCCACAAGTTAACATGGTATACACGTGATGGTAAGACAGCAAACCTTATTGATTAGGTTATAGTATACCGAAGATGAAGAATTAGCGACAGTACTAAAAGGATTAAAAAATAATAAGGCTCCAGGTGCTGATACTGTGGTAAATGAGTTTCTTAAATATGGTGGCTTTGAGGTAAGAAATAAGTTACTGAAGATTATGAATATGATTTTTGAAAAAGAGGAAGTACCTAATGATTTTAGGAAAACCTTAATTAAACCACTGTATAAGAAAGATGATAAGAGTGAATATAGTAATTATCGAGGCATTAATCTGGTCTCTGTAGGTAGCAAATTACTTAGTAATATGATACTTTTTAGACTGAGAGATGATGTAAACAAAGTTTTAAGAGAAGAACAATGCGGTTTTAGAAAAGGTAGAGGATGTGTCGACCAAATATTCACTCGTACGTTAATAACTGAGAAGTGCCTAAGTTGTCAAACCCCTTTGGTCCTCAGTTTTATAGATTATGAGCAAGCGTTCGATTCTATTGATAGAAGAGCTTTAGCAAAGGTCTTATTCTTGTATGGTATACCAGACAAATACATTAAAGTGATTAGTGCCATGTACGACAATAACACTGCTGCAGTTAAGATAGGAAATGAGGTTAGCAGCTGGTTTTGTAATAAATCAAGAGTTAAGCAGGGTTGTGTCCTATCTCCCTTTATATGGATCATTTTGATGGACTTTGTCTTAAGGAGCACAGGAAAGGCGATGGGAGACCATGGAATCAAATGGGGAGGAAAAACTCTCCTCGACTTAGACCAGGCTAATGATTTAAGCATCCTAGATGAAACTGTGAGCAAAATGAACGAACTTTTAGAGGTTTTGCAAGTTCAGAGTGCTAGAATAGGTTTGAAAATTAATGTTCAGAAGACTAATCCACTAAGGCTAGGAATTAGTGAAGATGAAAAGGTTGCGTTTGGTAACGAAAAGATGGATCAGGTTGGTAGCTTCACTTACCTTGGTAGTATTACTAGAAAAGACGGTTGGAGTAGTGAAGATGTTAAAAGTAGAATATCCAAGGCTCAGGTTGTTTTTTCACAGTTAAAAAAAAGTTTAGAAGAATAGGAAGACAAGTCTGCAAACCAAGATTGAAATATTAGAAGCTACAGTGATGACTGTGGTCAAATATGGCTCTGAAGCATGGGCGCTCCGAAAAGCTGATGAAGATTTGCTTGATGTTTTCCAGAGAAATCGTCTACGGATTGTTCTGGGTACCCGGCTGACTGGCCGTATTTCAAACAGTAGGTTGTACGAAAAATATGGTTCAATCTCGCTTCCTAGGGCTATAATGAAAGAAAGGATGAGATGGCTAGGGCAAGTTGTGCAGATGAAGGATGACAGATTGCCGAAGATTGTCCTTTTCAGCCAACCGTCCAGGAAAAGCAGGTCGTCTTCGTCTGGGGTGAGAGGACGTAATAAAGAAAGATTTAAAGGAAATACGAATTTTCTGTCAGGGTGTAAAAAGGGAGGCCTTCAACAGATTGGGATGGAGGAGGAGCGTGCGTAGCTGTATTGGCCTCAGGCAGCTTGGTGCTGCGGTGAGCTGTTAGTAGTAGTAGTAGTAGTAATTGACGCCACTGGCCTATCCTAGCCACTAGAACTAGCATAGTCCTGTTGGCCAGTATACAGTTTATAAAATTTATTAAGAGGTGGTACAAAAGATGGGAGATTGTAAACATTAGGTTTAGCGTTTTCGATTACGTAAATTATAATGCCACTGTTTTCGTGCTTTCCAGCCCTTTCGATCAATAAATGGCACCCAAAGTACCACATGGGGCTTTGCAATGGTGATATTAAGTCAAATCTACAAAAGCACTTGGATATAAAAAGTAGCTTTCAAATGAGCCTTTAAACGGCTCTCTTTGATGTTTTGGTGCCCTGCTAGCAGCAAAGAAAAATAATGTAAAAAGGGCACATCTGGGTCTTCTATGCAAAAGTAGACTTTCCTTGTTGTTTAAGGTGGGGGGGGGGGGCTATAATTTTTCGTTATGGGGCTTTCGGCATGATACTTTTTACAAGTAGATACAAATTTTGACCTCAAAATATCTTTCCTAGGAAGGAAGGGGAAGATGAATTTATGAACAACTCATCTAAGTTGTTTACAATTTACCCATTATGTGGCCACACACTAAAGCAAATCCAATGGTATAAGAGGAAGAATAAATGTATAGGCCTATACGTATATTTGTTTATTTATTTGTAATTTTTTTTCACGAAAACGGCATAATTTATCTGAAAATTGGCAAGCTACCACTTTCTGGTTCCAGTTCCAAAAATTCATAGCATAGTATATGAACTACCAATAGTCCTTTCACCCCTTTGACTCTCCAAAAACTATCATCATATATTTAGATATCCATTGTCCTCATCTGTAACCAAGTCTTCTTATCAGTTAAAACAAACCAATCATCCTAATTAAACTTCTTAATTCTATTGATGGGTTGTGGGAAGTGTGGGTACTTGAGTCACCTTCCCCCAGCAGTTTAAGACCTATAGGCCGGCCGGTACCAATACGGCTCTTCACGCTCACTCCCGCTCTCTTTTGCACTCTCGAAAACACATGGTGAATAACCTCCTTCTTTGTAATGACTTTATTATGCATTAATAAACATTAATCAATTAGACTATTCTTTAAAAGATCAATAGATGCCTTAAAAATCCTTCTGTCCATGTGCCAAGGCAAGTTAAAATTCAGGATTGCAGTGTAGGTATTTGGAATATTAGCCATATTGCAGAGGCATTTAAGGGAAATAGTCTCCACACTCCATGGCGGACAATCAAATTAGACATGCTGGATAGTTTCATCGATCGAGAAGCAGACCCGGCATAGAGGGAAGTGATGTAGCTTCCAATTAAATAACAAACTATTGAGAAGAAGGGCACCTGATTCCAGACGGTAATATAGCACCGTGTGTAATCTAGTATGAAAAGGAGATGAAAATCAAATTACTGTGATTAACATTAAATCTTTGCCTAATAATATCACGTGAATTGAGGTCAGAGAGAGGACTTGGGTTTGATAAAGAAGCCTTGGCTGCCAGTAAATCAGCAGTATCATTATATTTGATACCTTTATGGCTTGGAACATGATGGAAATAAATCTGGTTGCCTTTAGCCTGGAGGTTCAGAAACTGTCTTCTAATGTTGAATAGGTCCTTATCATTGGCAATTCTATTAATTTTTTAGCAATAGCATTCCTGATTTGGTCTCAGAAAGGCAAAGAATATTCTCCTCTATGATGCTATAATTTATGAGAACATCTAGGGCCAAACGAATTGCACCTAATTCAGCTGACAAAATGGAAGATCTCCCAAAGGATGGGGTGAAAAGGTTAAGTTCGGTGATGGAATACATACTCCTGCTCCACCTCTCTCACCCTGAACAGATCCATCTGAATAGATTTTCCTGTGATTAGGGTACAAATTCGAAATCTGTTCAGCCAGAAAAGTTTGAATCTCATGATTGGGAATTTGTTTTTTATTGATCGGAATAAGTTCAGCTTAACAAATAGGTGGACTCATTTCCCAAGGCGGAGTGTTAGTAAAGGGGTACGCATAGGGGGGATACTGACTCCCATTTGGGACCTCCAATTGAAGCTGATTCCAAGATGAATGGCCGTTGGTGCAAGCTGCCTTCAAAGCAAAGGTGTGATTATACATAACATGCTTGCTTCCATAAGCTTGAATTCGCGAGAAGTATTTCTTCCTTTGACTGGGTGCTATTTCACTTAGGGAAACCAAACCCGAAAGTTGTTTTAATTTAGACAGAGGAGTATGCCTGTGCAAACCTAGAGCAATTCGAATAGCTGAATTTTGTAAAGATTCGAGCGTTTTAAATGCAGATGATGAACGAATTAAGAAGAATTGTATACCATATTCTACATTAGATCAGATATATATTTTTATAAAATATATAATGCCTGTGCAAACCTAGAGCAATTCGAATAGCTAAATTTTGTAAAGATTCGAGCGTTTTAAATGCAGATGATGAACGAATTAAGAAGAATTGCATACCATATTCTACATTAGATCAGATATATATTTTTTATAAAAGTCTAAAATAACTTTAGGGTGGCATCCCCATTTACTTCCAGCAAGTCTCTTTAGAACACAAAGTCTCCGAATGATCATGGATTTCAAAGAATTAATATGAGCATACCATAACATTTTAGAGTCTATCCATAGGCCAAATAGCTTCACTGAGTTGCAATATGGAGTTTCACTAGAGAAAATTTGAAGTGGATTGGGAAGATCTCTTGAGCAATTAGCAAATATAATGGCTTTGGTTTTACTAATTGAAATTGGAAAACCAAAAGCTGAAGAGAATCTCTGAACTAATCTTATATCCTGTTGAATAAGGCTTTGAAGAAATACGATATCCTTTCCAGACTTCCAAATGATCAAATCATCTGCGTAAAGGAAAAACAATGAGTGAGATAATTGGAATTCTGAACCATACAAATTGAACATAAAAGGACTCAAAATCGCTCCTTGAGGAAGACCTCTAGCAACGGGGTTCATCTCTCCCCTATACTCATTAACTTGAACATGGAACTTCTATGACTTAGAAAGGACTTCATGAAACTTATGAAAGAGTATAGAAAGTCCAGGTTAATTAAAATATCAATCAATTTATGATGGACTACATTTCCATAGGCATCTGACCAGTCAAATAGGACTGCCATTGTAGCCTGTCTGGTTTTAAGAGAGTTACAATCATCAATTTCAAGGCGAGTGATGTTATCCACAGAGCTATATCCTTTTCTGAAGCCTGTTTGTTCACTTGGAAAAAGATTATTAATTTGAGACTTGGGGTCTCAAGGTAAGACTTGGGGTCGCTAGATGAGTAAGAAGTTTTTAAAGCAGGAAAGGCCCGGGCAATCTTCCAAGCATCCGGGAACTTTTGGCTTGACCAAACAAGATTATACAGAATTAAGAAGGCAGTATGGAAAACCTCTGGGGACTCAAAAATCCATTTCATATAAATACCATCATGACCTGGGGAAGACTTGATATTAAGAGAATTGAGTGCTGCATTAAATTCATCTAGGGAAAACGGTTCCATCAAGGACCTTTTATGTAAAGACGACGTACGAGGAATAAAAAATGGAGGTCGATGGTAATAAGAATCAGAAGGATCATTTTTATAAATATCAGAAAAATTTTTTGCTTTCAACTTATCTGAGGAAATGGGAGATCCATCCTGCATGATATCATGGTTACGGTCATCATTAGACTGCTTACCACTATTGAGTTGGCTAATGAAGTTGTGAAATCTTTGAAATTGGGGTTCTGAAGCTATACCTGCACTAAAATTGGACCATGTAGACTGTTTAGCTTTCTTACATACCAATTTTACTTTAGCACATGATCTGATCTGGTGAAAAAAAAAAACCAATCTAAATAGGTCACGACACTGGGAAAATTTGTTTACGGCCTTAATTTTAGAAAAACATTTTCATATGAATGACATCAAAAACACTCAGGCGTTCAATACACCAATAGATTTACTTTCTACAGTAGCCTAAACAAATACAATGAAATTAAATTTGTATAAGAGATTAAAAAAAACTGCTTCTTTTCAATGAACAAAGCTCAGTCCCATGGTACTAATTTCCATAGCGCAACAACTTCATATTGGTAAAAAGTCACTTTTGGGAATTCTTCATTTTTAACAAAACATCTTTATCTGGGATTATATAAGAAGCTCTTCAATGAAAGGGTATATCCAGGTATGGAAAAAGTTCCAAAGCTGCCAGTAGCAGAATTTGACAGAATTCCAAAAGCTGCCAAATCTACCAACAAATTTCACCAAGCCGAGAAAACTGCAAAGTAACATTGCAACTATGCTACCCCACTATTTCCACGGCGGGGTATATCCAAATACGGGTGTCATCATACAAGTTTTTGTTGGGCAAGTTTTACATAGGGCTAATTTTCCAGGGGTGAGTTTTCCTAAAAGCAAATATTCATGGTAGTTTCTGGATGAACTCACCCAAAATCATATTTATCACCACTTTTTCTTTTAGCAGAAAATAGTATTCTAGCCACATAAAAGTTCTTGGCAATAAAAGAGCTGACAATTGGCTTGGACCATAGCCTGATGGTAGCAAAATTTTAATTCAAACTGAGTAGAACTAAAAAAAAAAAAAACACCAGCAAACCAGATCTTCTATTCAGATGAGCTAGAAAAGAGAAACTAAGTGCGCACAAATCAGAACTTCCACAAATTTTGAAGCCCTGTCACTGTCTGAAGAAGCTGACTAAAAAATTTGTTAAATATGAAGCAATGCTACCATGAATCAGTAAGTTATCAATCAGGGTCGTACATAGATAATAGAAGAAAAATAAAAACATCCCTTGTCTAGAGACAGTTCTGGACTACCAGATCTCAAGAATTAAACAATATAGAGCTACAGAAAAGGTCCCCAAGAAAAGTGTAAGAAGTGACCAGAGAAATATGATTGAGAAACAATTCATCCTATGCAGAGGAAAATGATTCTAGAGGGGATTCTAGAGCTGTCTACTGAATCACAAAATAAATAATTGGAAATCAAACTCCTCTGTTTAAACATGAACCAGTTGAAGACTCCTTGGGAGTCTCAGTAACTGAGGGGATTGCAATTAACAAGAGAATTAAGAAAATTACAAGAAGTAATTAGAGAAAAATACTTGAGCCAACACCAATGCAAGCAGATGATGATGATTTTAGAGCGTTCTGATAAATCACAAAATAAATCATTGGAACAGATTCTATGTTTCAATTTGGACGAGTTGGAGACTGCTTGATTGTCTTGGTAACTGAGCGGGTTGCACCAAAAAATACTATCCAAGCTGAGGAGGATGATACCAGAGTTGTCTGCCGAATCACAAAAGAAGTTGTTCGGAAAATTTTGTTTGTTTAAAAATGGTCCAGTTGTGCACTCCTTGGAAGTCTTGGCAACTGAGTAGACTGCAGCTAACAAAATCCAAGCCGACTGCTTTGAAAGGCTGTTGAACAAACCAGCCCAAATGAGCCCTTAGAAATCACCTCAACCTTACTGTTTATTATGGGTAGAAGCACAAACCCTCTACAACCATTAACACCATGGGAGCATGAGAGAAACTGAAAAAAGAGCCACCTAGTGAAAACAAAATATCAATAGAGTTTATCAAATGACTGTTTTGTCCTTCCTTGTGTTTTAAACAGTATTAATCTCAAGAGTCTGGGTTAAAACGAAAGTACCTTCTGAATCGAAATCCAGCACTCTTATTCATGTCTTCAAAAAAGGCAGTGCAACAATGCCAAAAACTGCCACAGCAAACCTGTTCTTTTAAAGCCAACTAAACTGCTATCACCTATCATTGCCCAGAGGCTTAGCTAACACCTTGAAAAAACTTATGCAAGAACAGCAGCTTGGTTCTTATCCCAGTTACTCAAATACAGATCTAATATTCACTTTTCAGTTGGTGACTGAGGAAAGTAACACACGGGTGTCAACATTTTGTCAATTTTAAGACACACTTTTTTTTTTTTTTTTCAAGCATCAAACTATATAGAAGATCCTTTTGCACAACAGAGTCACAGAAAGGTTCATCTTAATGACCATGACAAAGTAAGAAAACGTCAAATATTGTGTGATAACACCAGTCGGCCAAACATGTTTTTTTCATCCTGTTGGGTACAAGACAGGGCAACGTCACTACTTTTTGCCATAGTCATAAAGTCCACAGTCAACCACAGAGGGCATTCGATTAGCCCCAGAAATGCAGGTTAGAAGCTTGGACTTTATTGACAGCATTGCTATCCTTAAATTGTAGAAAGAAAATCTCTGCAAGGCTTGCTAGACAGGGCAAGACATAAAGCCGGCCCTTGTCAATGTGAAAAATTAACAGAAAAAAAACACACACACAAAAAAAAAAGTGTATGGCAACAGCAGACTCACATCTGAGTATAAAATGCAGAAACCAGCACATAGACCAGATACCTTGGAAGTAACATTCAGAGCACTGGGTAGATATAAAAGAAGTACTTGCAAGAACTGGTCAAGCAGATGGGGCTTTCAAGAGACTCATAAAGTTTTAATGTATATTAACTTACCACTACAATGGAAACTCTGCCCTTTTCAACAATAATACCATACCCAGTCTATCCAGCTAAAATTTGACATCCAAATTAGATACAGGAAAGAAGAATAATCTCATTCAAAATATAGCTAGTGGATAACAGATCGAATCATCTGCAAGACGACAGGCAAAGTGAAAAATGTCTTCAGAGCCCAGTGACTGATGTATTCAGTTTATGTTCTAGGAGTTTATGTATGACTGCCAAGTCCTCAATGCAAAACCACATGGGCAACCGTACACACACCCAGAAATACCTTCAAACGCGCGACCCCCAATGACTTGTAGAACCTCGAATCTTCTTTCAGCCACAATGAGGGGACATTCCTAACTAAACATGGTATATAAAATCTAATCGAGATTTTTTGTCCAAATTTAAATTTTTTAAGAAGCATATTCAGTTCTCTACAAAAAAAACTAATAAGAACATCAAAGGTGTTCATTTTTTATAACTGACTCATCTTATGACACGGAAAAAAAAGAAAAAAGAAACAAACAAACACAAGGGACAGGAGAGAAGAGCTTGCAGGCTGATATCCCAAGAAGATTATTTGACACAAGCATTTAAATAATACCTGAACTTATCTCGCCACTTTCATAGTTTTCTTTCAACTTGTTCTCTGCATCCACTTCTTCAATGACCTTACTAAGAAGCACTCCAAAAGCATCTGCAATATTTACGTCAATTATGCTCTTCTTTGATTCAGACAAACTTTGTCCAGTACTTTTATCATCTTCCACAGCTTTTGTCTTTTCTTCTTTTAAAACTGAGTTACAACTAGATGGTAAGGGAATTGTATTTATCAAAGACGTTGCAACACCACGTGGCAGAGGTATGTCAATCATACTCGAATTTAGTTCCTTCACGTCTAACTGATTAGCTTCATCTTTTACCTGACTCAGTGATGACTGGTCCTTTACTGCAAAATCTTCTTTACCTTCAGTAACTTTGTGCTTAAAATTACGTTTATGACTTTCAGTACTTTCATCATCACTTCTAGATCTACTTCTGTGTGATCTCTTGCTCTTTTTACTTTTTTTCTTTGTCAATTTAATGTCACTGTCTGGATTGCTATCATTATTTGGCTTGTCTTTACACTTTTTTTTCTTCTTTGACTTCTTCAAGTCCTCCATTCCTTTTTCAGAAGAAGAAGAATCCTCACTAATTGTATCTTTTTTCTTCTTTCTCTTTGAGCTTTTCTTGGATACAGAAGGACTTTTTGAGCCTGCTTTTTCTGCAATGCTGCTTTTGGAGATATTTTGAAATAAATCTTGTAAGATTAAGTCAGATTCCATCTAGAAAAATAAATCATATTGAACAAAAACTAAAAGGCAGTAAATCTAGAGTTGTTTCTATAAAGAATATTTTGGCACAGAAAGAGAATACCTCCCCATCCCACGATTGATTAAATTTTTTAAGTAACAATATTTCAAAAGATTCCTTAGATAGAATTTTCATGTTTTCTCTACAAACCAGCTTTGGCTTCCAAACTTATCGTTTTGACTAACATTTCATAATTCTATACAAAGAAGAAGACAGAAACCAAAAATAATTCATGTGCCAAGTATTTTTTCTGTCTATACAGGAGTCAGTTTCTAATTTTAGGATGTCTTGTTTATCAGATGGGTATGTCATTTCAGAATGAGTTTACAGTACAAGTTCTACAGAGCCAGTAAGATGTACACTGAGATTGCGGGCCTTGTGCAGAATCTGGCTAAAGATACCATAATAAAAGACACTGCAAAACTCAAGGGCTCCAAGGACAAAAATATTACTGCTCTTATCTGCATTGACAGGCAAATTTTTATTTTAAGCCCTGATGTGTACACAGTTTCTATTTTGATTGCCAGTGAGTTAGCCAGTCTTAGCATATTGACACATGGTCTTAGTATTAGCCACTCAGTTTGCACATTAAAGCTCCTGTGTAAATATACATCAAATAAGTAAAATTTTTATAGACAACCATTTCACTAATTCAGCATACCAATTGACATATAAATTTAGAATTAATGAGGGAAAAAAAATCTTAAAAACATAGGTATTTTTGAAAATATGAATAAATGGAAAGACTTACTCGCTGTAGCCTACAAGAGTTTAGGCACGTGAACTGCATTAATCCCAGCAGAGACTGTAGTCTCAATACAAAAGCCTTAAAGTGGAACAATTTTTGACATACACCACTGAAATGCTCAGTTTAAAACAAAAACATACATCATTGAAATACACATTTAAAAAGAAAATACAAGTTAGAAATAGCCCTTCCTTTTTTCTGTAGATACTGTTTTTGTGCTTAGTTCAAACAATTTTTTTTTATGAATCCAAATATGATTCTGCATTATTCATCTACTTATTTTTACATAAATAATATAAAAAAAAAACATTTTAATATCTCCCCTAAAAAGCAATGCTTGTCAGTGGGGGAGAAAGAAGAAACAAATCGATGAGAGAAAAGAGACAAAGAATACTTTGCCACCAACACCTAATAATCAATCAAAATTTAAAAACAAACAAAACAAATCTTTAAAACATTTTTTTTTACTTCCAGAAACTACATAAAATCCAAATTCTCCATAAAAATACATAAATAAAGAAGAAATACAATTCACATTCTACATCCTAAATAAATTTTCTAAGTAAATATTGATCATCAAAAGTCTTAACATTATCTTTTTAAACTATTCCATTTTCCAGTATCTTTATGTAAATAGTAGATCATGAACGAGAAAAAATGGGTCTAATCAATATTATGCTTTGTATGGTGGGAGTAAACAGTAGACCCAACACATTATAAATCATTGAAATATCAAGGCTGAACATCCTGCTGCAATTCAAAACAAATCATAGTCTGTAAAATTCCCAAAGGCCCATAGCCAGCAAAATTTTCCAAACAGACTGACGAGGAGAAAACTCTGCCAAAATCATTGTTGAATAATTTTTTAAAACTCTTATTGGTTTAAGAATAGATGGAAAAGTAAATAACCAAATGCTGGAACTGGAACAGCAGCTGTCTTAGCTGTACTAATGGTTGTTGCCTCATTGGCAAATAGTGAAGCTCTTTCATTAATCAGATTTATCATCAGTTTATGTACTCTACAACAAAACTTATTCCAACAATTTGGTAAACTGTTAATAGAAGTCCAAAATAAAATAGGACCAAGGACTTATCTTTGTGAGACCCCTATTTCAACCTTGTTTTTTCAAGAAGAATCATTTAATTGAAAATACTAGTAAAAATTACTAGGATACTTCTGAGAAAATTTGATATTTGCCTCTGAGACCGCACAACTCACACTTTTTGTAAATAAAAGTTCATAGTCTTAAATATCAAAAGTCATTTTAAGATCTAAAAGTACAGCCCTACTTTAAACCTTTTATCTAGTACATCATATATAATACGTTTCAGATAAATTATAGACATAGACATATTTATTGACACACTCAACATAGCACTAAGAAGCACTAAAACTGAGCTATTTATAAGGGTTAAATAAAAAGCAGGTCGTCCCTGAATGGGGTAGGAGGATATTGTAAGGAAAGATTTAAGGGAAGTGAGAAATTCTTGGGAGGGTTTGAGAGGGAGGCTTTTAATAGACTGGAATGGAGGAGGAGCATGTGTACATGTGTTGGCCTCAGGCGACTTGATGCTGCAGAGAGTTAATAATAGTCGTAGCAGTAGTAATATATCTGGAACCACCAGGAGTTTAGGGTGCACTGTCAGAGTAACAACTATTTATGTTGAAAAGGAGCATAAAACAAGAAATCTAGTGGAACCAATTTTATTTTATCCTGTAGATTTTTCCTTTAGAGGGACTGTAACACTGCACTGTTACCAAACCTTCACTGCTAAAGTGAAGAATGCGGTCTATAACTGGCAAAAGAGAAAAGGAAGACAAATACTTGATCTTGCTGGGACCATCCTAACCAATCTTGCCCATTCTTTGAACTCCTAAATTGTGCATATAAATTAATGGCAGTGATGATCTTTTGCTACAGTAATCAGGAAAGTTACACTATATACAGTTCTGGATGATATATTTTTTTCATTCATTTTCTAACGACTTTTCACACCTATTCCTGATTTTTAAACTTGGTTCCAACTAAGTGTTAAAACTCCATTGTTGCATATGCAGGTCTTTTCATTAGATAAAGAAAACAAGTTTTTTTTCATTGAAAGTACGAAGCAACATTAAAACTTAAAACAAGCAGAAATTATTCCATATATGAAAGGGATTGTCCCCTCCTCAACGCCCTGCTCTTTACGCTAAAAATTGCCTCTTTGTCCCAGCTCTACTTTTTAAAGTAATAAAAAACTTTAGCGCAAAGAGTGGGGCATTGAGGAAAGGACAGCCCCTTTCAAATATGGAATAATTTCTGCTCGTTTTTATGTCGCTTCTTACTTTCAGTAAAAAAAAACTTCTTTTTTTATTTCATTTCTGAACGTTTTTGAACTAATGCAGGTGTGGATTTGGCTCACACTGTACATGAATAATAAAAACGGAATCTGCATATTAATTTTGGCAAAGTTTCCCCCTGTGTAAAATATCCCCGGAAAAGTTCACCTCCAGAAACTACCATCCAAACGTGAAAATATCACCATATAAACCAAAATCATTTATTATGTGTATGAGCGGGCTGTCCCCTCATACAATTCTGGGAAACCTGGATCCCCCCCCCCTCCATGGAAAACTCCTTCCCCTCATGGACACTCCCTACATGCAAAGTTCTTCCTATATAACATACCCCCCCCCCATACCAGGAAAATTCCCTCCAGACAATTTCATTCTAGCTGAAAATTACCCCTTGAAAATTTCTTGCAGACGATTCTGTTTGAAAATATTTTCTTAGCCCACTTTTAATTGAAAAAGACTTTAATTTATGGTTGTTTTGAAATCATGTCGGAAATCCACCTCCGTGGAAAATTCTTCGAACAAATACCCCCTGCCCCCTAGTAGAAAGGTGCTCATGCAGAAAATTCCACCTGGAGAATTTATCCTGTGGAAAACTCCCCCATGGAGAATTTCTCTGTGGAAGATCCCTCCACCTACAGAAATAAATCTAAACAATTCCAACCTGGTAAATATTTTCCCTTAATATCTCCACACGTAAAATTGAGTCGGTAAAGAGAAAGCAAGACAAATAAAAAGAATTTTGTATAGAAATCTTGGCAAATCCCCCCAGTGTAAAAATTTCCCTTGGAAATTTCACCCACATGAACTTCCCTCCCAATAAAATCATCCCCAACAGAAACTCTCCCCCCTCCCCAGAAAATGTCTACATACTTCCCAATAAAAAATACTATCCATAAATAATGGGGAAATTTCCTGACTTACAAACCTTCCCCAGGGGCTGTGGGGGATTATGTTATCCTCAAAGACATAGTTACTGGGCTTTTCAACTATGCTGAACAAAATGGCTATCTCAGAATTCTGATCAGATGACTTTTAGGAAAAAAGATGGGTGGGATGGGGGGGGGGCAGTTGCTTTCTAATCTTTTTAGTCACTTAAAAAGGGTACTATAACTTTTAATATCCGTTTGAATGAACTCTTTTTCGATATTCTATAGGACTATTGCTTCAATGCAATCACCCCTGAAAAAAAAAAAAAAACATGCATTCATGATCTTTCTTCTGACAAAACTACAAAATTCCAAATTTTTGCAGATGGAAGCTTGAAACTCTGCATTAAGGTTCTCGGATACGCTGAATCTGATAGTTTGATTTTCATTAAAATTCCTTGACTTTTAGGGGGTTTCCCATCCCCTCTTTCAAAAATCAGGCGAATTCTCTCACGCTCGTAGCTTTTGATGCGTAACACTAAACTTAATGCATCTTATATATTTAGAATCAACATAATAAGCCAATTCTTTTGATATATCTATTCATATCAAAATTCCGTTTTTTTAAGGGTTTTGGTTACTATTGAGCTGCATTGCTCCTTACTTACAGTTTGTTACCACAAACTGTTGGACAAATTTAATTCCCGGTTTTTCTTAACTTTTGTAAGACTTGTTTGGTTGTGTAAGTTGCCACTTAACCAATTTAAAGAATTAGCTTTAATTAGTTTTTCAGTGCCCTTGGTACTTCAAATGGAACCAAAACGACACCTCATTTCCTTTTTTGCACAAGATAAGGGTTAAGATAAGTGATTAAAAACATCCCAAACAATTATAAATCAATTAAGTCATATATCCAACAGGCATTGATTGCTTAAAATCAAGTCTGATAAAATTAACAATTAATAAATCTCTAAGTGCTACCCATTAATTCCTTTCATTGTAATTAAGGTTGAGTTTTATGAGTGGTAAACTTTAGTGAAACTTTGAAAATGGACAGAGCATTGCAAGCAAACTGTAAAGGCAACAAAAAAAAAAACAGATTGCTTTCCTTCAAGAAATGATGAGAAACAAGTTAAACTTTACACTACTTCAATTTACTAAGTTGTAAAAATGAAAACAAAAGAATAA
The DNA here is from genome assembly GCA_027921565.1 of Artemia sinica. NCBI lineage: Eukaryota > Metazoa > Arthropoda > Branchiopoda > Anostraca > Artemiidae > Artemia > Artemia sinica. The sequence goes on along the minus strand of CM051264.1, from coordinate 24,972,576 downwards.
ATTAAATAGAAAAGGGAAAAATATTCCTACTATTCCTAAATATTCCATACTATAAAGTAATAATTTTATTATTTTGGTGTTCTTCTTAAAAAAAATGTTATACTCTTTGGGTTATATCTGGCACAAGCTGGGGAAACAGGAAAAGTTTTTCAGAAAAGCAACCATGATATTTGGACAGAGCATAAAATAAAGAATCTAATGATATTCCTTTTATTTGTTTAGCACGTTTCCTTCACAAGGGGCCGGGCACACCCTAAATTTACAGTCACATCTACTCAAAGACAAACCTTCCAAGAAAATAGGCAATGAATAGTATTTTTTGTTATATTGTTAGAAACTTCACCTGTTGCATCTAAATTTACAAAACACCCTAAATTTACCGTTACATCTACTTTAAGATAAACCTTCCAAGAAAACAGGCAATGAATACTATTTTGGGTTATATTGTTAGCAATTCCATCTGTTTCAGCTTCAACAATGCAATTTCAAACAAGAGGCATTTTTAACCAACAAAACAGATTCTTACACAAGATTAAATTATCAGTAGGACAAAGAAGTTTACAAAAAACGCTTTTAGAACTAGACTGTCAAATTGCAACCAGTGAGAGAGAGAGAGAGAGAGAGAGAGAGAGAGAGAGAGAGAGAGAGAGAGAGAGAGAGAGAGAGAGAGAGAGAGAGAGAGAGAGAGAGAGAGAGAGAGAGAGAGAGAGAGAGAGAGAGAGAGAGAGAGAGAGAGAGAGAGAGAGAGAGTGAGAGAGAGTGAGAGAGAGAGAGAGAGAGAGAGAGAGAGAGAGAGAGAGAGAGAGAGAGAGAGAGAGAGAGAGAGAGAGAGAGAGAGAGAGAGAGAGAGAGAGAGAGAGAGAGAGAGAGAGAGAGAGAGAGAGAGAGAGAGAGCGAGAGAGAGAGAGAGCGAGAGAGAGAGAGAGAGAGAGAGAGAGAGAGAGTGAGAGAGAGAGAGAGAGAGAGAGAGAGAGGAAGGGGAGAGCAAGGTTACCAGATGTCTTCCTTTCAGAGGGCATGTCCTCTTTTTAACCTTTGTCCTTTTACAAAACAAAACTGGATTTGTCCTCCTTCTCCAGGGACGTCATTTGGGGGGGGGGGGGCAAGGGGGCAGTTGCCCCCCCCCCAATAATTTGGAGAAAAATACTTTTTACCCCATGTCCCTTGACACCTCCAGAACTGCAACCCAAACCCTCTTCCACCTCCCCTCCTATGAACATGCTGGAGCTATGCCCCTGTCCTTCTCTGTGTTTAAACCAATACAAAAAATGTAGAAACCATGATCTCCCAACATAACACTAAATAATAGCAAAAATATTTACTTACAAATAAGATGCATAACATGTTTCTCATTAGAATAGGGCTTTTGTTTGTTGTGGATGTTTCAAAATGGTACAGTATAATTTTCACTAGCCTGTCTTAAAAACTAGCCCCTTTTGTTTGGGAAACCAAAACAAAATCTATTTATCAGACCATCACAGGGATGGCAATTAGTTTACTGTTATCAGTGTGGGACTAGTTGCAAATGCTAAGAGGAAAGACTAGTTATTTAAAAACTGACCATGCTTCCATTGTTAAAGGCAGTTTTTAAGTTAAAACCAGTGTAAATAATTAGTGTTAGTCATTATCTTTTAGGTTTTAAAAAATGCTATTAATTTCTTTAAGCAACTGATAATAACACAAAGAAAAAAAAGAAGCTTCAACTGGAAGTTCTATTGCATTCATGAGCACTGGAGAATGGTGATCCACAGCCATACCTGCCTGGTGGTCATCATTAATGAGTTTGCTTAAATTGCATCTATCCAGTATATCCCTCTTACAGCATGTTGCTTGGCCCTAACACAGTGATGAAAAGTCACCATCATCAACACAGAGCAGAACAGATCCAGCAGGGACCTGAATTTTAATCCAAGTCAAATTAAGATAATTAAGGCAATAATAATTTGAATTTAGTGCCAAATCCACTATCCCAAAACAGTTTCTAGTACCATTCTAGATTAACTTTCCAAGTCTGACTAATTCTTGTTTTCTTGCCAATAACAGTCTGGCAGCTTTGAGTTATGTGAATGAAACTTTCAGGAATGAATCTAGGGCATAGAATATACCCTGGGAAGGTCTTATCAAGCTATAATCTCTACTTGTTTATTATTACTTGGGCTTAGAAGATTGTATATATGACATGCCAGTATAATTGTAGAGATAAAATTCTTCTTTCTATCTTTGAAAGTAGCTAAGTTAGGCGAAACAAGAAATCTCAGGAACAACCCCCCCCCCCAAAAAAAAAAAAAAAAACAGGGAAGAAATTTCAAAGTGGCTAATACCACCCCTTCTGACTCCAGAGGGCTCTGACCTTTACCAATCTTGCAAGAACAGAAGGGCATTACCCAATACTTATATGAGACACTGTATAAACAAAGGGTTTCTCACTCTGGGAACTATATTTAAATTTTAGTTTTTTGGGGTTAGGGGGAATAAAAGGTACCTAGGTTGGGTTACGTTACATACTTAATATATGCTATGCTTTACCCCCCCCCCCCTAAGATGCAAATATATAGCCTGATCTTGTTCATAAACTATTATATTATCATCCTATTTTGTTTTATTTCATTAGCATTACTAAACTTAACTTATCTTGTGTTTACTGGATTCTAGACAATACCATATTAATTACTAATCCTGAATCAGCTACAAATGGCAATTTTTTGTCACAAAACAGTTTTTTTTTAGAAACACGTTTTTAAACTTTTGGGTACTGTGGACTGTTTTACCTTTTGGGGTCTCATTAAGGGCTTAAAATGTAATTTACCCCAGAAGCAATTATTCAATTGTGAAAGAACATAAAAAAAAGACATCAGGTGATGTATTTACTTTTATTGTAGCTAAATTATGTTGACAACTGCAAATTTACCAAACTCTCCTTATTATCTCAATAATACATACTGACTTGAAACAGTTTGGTAGTCTGTGTATTATTCTAGAGTAAGGTCTACTCAAAACGACCAACAAAAAAAAAAAAAAAAAATCTGAAAATAGCTTTAAAAAATCCTAAAATAGTCACATGTCATTCCTGAAAGAGCTTCACTTTATTTCCTGTCCTCTGCCCTAATAAACAAATATATAGCCCAAATTATATGTTTCTAATGGATATTTTTATTTTTGATTTGATCAATGTTGCTTCTTTGCTTTTAAATCTATTTGAACAGAAGTGACAAAATCAAGAAACAGAAGAATGCATGGAGTTTACACATGCTAGTTTGAACTATATATATTTCTGCACATAAGGGGGTGGGGGTAAAGTGAAGTGCTTTTAGGAATGGTATAGGTTAAGTAAGTATTGTAGGATGTTTTATATTGTTTTCATAGTTTTGTAGTGTTTCCTTCTGAGTGCACCAAACTGTAGACTAATGATACACTCTGAGTTAGACTGATATGGAATTTATGACTTCTTAACTTTTCAATCATGGTAAAGTTGCAGTTTACAACATAATTTAGCGAGGGTGAAAGTGAATACATCACTTGATGCATTTTCTTCTATAGTTTTCTTTTTCATGTTCATACATAGGGTAAAAAATCCGTATCCAATTGAGCAAAATTTATCTAAAACTAAAACCATCACATCTTGTTACCCAAGAGGAATTGCAAAGAGTTGTATAAATCAGAGAAATGCTAAAAAACTAAGCTATACATCAATATGGTTATTATCAAAAATTATTTAAGATCAAACACTTGAAATTATTAGTTTATTGACTTATCTGCGAGGACCTCTTTTTGGAAATACCAATTTTACTATTTTGGTGTATATATCATTTTAGTGTTTCAGCTTTATTCATATATTAACAGAAAGCTGATTTTCTTCTGATTCTAAAAATGTAACTTTTATTACCTTAAATTCACTTAAATTGCATTTTCTAGCAACTAAGGTTGAAGAACCTGTAAATGTCACCAGGTAACATTGACTTGATAATCTTCATGTCACAGTTGGATTATCACTATTTACATATATACAGGAGAGTTAACACAGTTCACAACAACAGGACAATTAACACAATTTTCATATTTATAGGACAATTTGGTTTCCTTGTTGGGCCTCACTAGATGTATTGGCAGCCAGGTGTATTTGGAGGCTAAAGGGGGTGGGTGGCACCTAATAGACCCTGCTTGATGATGCTGGTTTGTCCCACTGCATCTTCAATGACTTGCCACTCCAATCATGGTCAACGACAACCTTGAAGCTATCAACTGATCTGCCTGACACATTAGATTTGTTGAGTGAATTCCACAGTGGAACAATAGAATTGGTGAAGAAGTTGAACTTCTCATGCTTTCTGCTAAATTTTTGAAGTGGGATATCCTTGTGTTCTGGTGTATTTATTGTGATCGAAAACAGGCTTGATGGTGTCACTGTTCATCATCTTAAATGCAAGGATGACATCTCCTCTCTCTCTATGGTACATTAGGGTAGGCAGGTCAATCTTTTCTAGTTATTGCTTGTAAGAGATTTGCTTTTTGGCAAAAGGGAGCTCTGGACCTTCTCAAGTATCTCCATCTCACACTTAAAGCACAGGTTGGCAACCAACATGCCAAACTCAAGATGGGGACTAACAAGGGCTGTATAAAGCTTCTTGATAACTCTTGGTTGGGGAATTGTTACTGAACACTTGATCAAACCAAGGACCTTCTTTGCCTTAGCTCCTTGGTTCCAACAGTGACTATGAAACTTAAGCTTATCATCAATTAATACCCCAAGATCACACTCTTCCTTGGCACTCTGAATGGGCATATTGGCACCTGCAGAGTCAATCATGTGATAACTATGATAGGGATTGTTTGGACCAAGATGAAGGACTCTGCATTTGTGTGGGTTGAACACAAGCTATTATGTGATATAAATAGGTTGTTGCCCACCAACAGAGGTTGTTGAGATCTTCTTGCAGAGTGGAGCAATTTTCTATAGAGGCTGCTGGACCAAAGAGTTTGGAATCATCTGCATACAGTTCCAAGCCATTCTTGACCACTTCAGGAATGTCATTTATGTAGATGCTAAACAGTGTTGGGCCTAGTTTGGTCCCTTGGGGGACACCACTCTTTATGTGAACTGGTGTGGAGTAGAGGAGGTCACCTCTTTCATCATATACAGCAATAATCTGGGTTCTGTTGGATAAGAAACTATGAACCCACTGGGCAACATCATTGTCAATCTGATATACTGACAGCTTGATCATCAGGTAGCAGTGCAACATTTTATTAAAGGCCTTAACTTGCTCAAGAAGGAACACTTCAACGGGGAAACCCTGCTCAAGCAGATCAGTTACAGATTAATAAACTAGTATAAGATTTGTTTTGATAGACATGCCTTTCCTGAAGCCATGCTGACCACCAAAAAAAAGGCTATTCTTGGTTATATGTGCTAAGATTGTATCATTGACTTTAATAAGTTTGGCCACAAGTGAGGTCAGGCTAATAGGTCAATAGTTCTCAGGCTGGGTTCTAGATCCTTTCTTGGATATTGGAGTAATTATGGCCATCCTCCAATCTGCAGGTAGGCTACTAGTCTGAAGAGACAGCTTGAATAGTGAACAGAGCAGCTCAGCTACTATATCTGCAAGTTCTTTAAGGAGCCTGGGATGTATACCACCTAGGTCTTTAGCTTTGTTGGGGTCTAGTTTACTCAGCCTTTTCTTAATTGCATCCATTGTGGCATAAATTTTTGGCATAGGGTGCTTGACCACCCTGGGGGCAGGGGATGGTGGCTTGTCAGTGGGGTTCACTGAGAAATTGGATGCAAATGTGTTGTTCAGCAAATTTCCAGTGCCCTCTGGATCTTCACTTTTTTCTTCAGGGTTGAGCAGGAATGGCATAGTTTGTCTACTTTTATCTTTAGCTGATACATATCTCCCAAACCTCTTTGGGTTGTCTTTAATGTTTAATGCCAAGTTATCTTCATAGTCAGCTATGAAGTGTTTAGTCAGTTACCTCAGTTTATTCCTTTCCCTTGCAAAACAATCCCAGTGGTGTGTACATTTGCATCTCTTGTATTTTGGAAATACCTTCTTCTCATGGTTCATAGCCTTTTTAATAGGCCAGTTCAGGTGTGGCAGCGTTTTTGGTGCCTTCACAAATGAATATGAAGTACATGTCCTCTCAGCTTGGAGCAGAGTATTCTTAAAATTTCACCAGGCTAGTCCAATGTCTCCCTTGATCCCATTTTACTGCCTATATTATCTCCCTGATTTTGCTGTAGTCAGTGTAAGTTTCTTTATTGCTTGATATTTGTGCTATAAATCACAAATATTAAATATAATTTTTTCTCTTCAATTGCTTGTCAAAACTGAGACCAAATTTTTAATCTATGCTGACAAATTATTGGTAAAATTTGACCTAGAAGGCAGGGTTCTTGTTACTGCCCTCACAATTGCATCATGCAGTGGTAAAATAGGGGTGGTCCAGAAACCCATTGCTATTTTTCAGGATGCCACCAGATGGCTAATAGAAAATAGTAGAGTTTATAATTAGAGAAAAAAAACTTACTTAAACATTATATATATAGAAATAAATGTCTAGTCAACTAGATGGCTAATAAGAATAACAGTTTATATATATAGAATCTTTAAATTAGCCAAGTAGTTGGTCATTAGATCTCACCTATATATACATTTCAGCCTTAATTGGCCAACTAGTAAGCTAATATTAGAATTGTATATAGACTACACCATTAAATTAGCTAACTAGTTGGCTATTAATATCCCAGGCATACATAAACTTTATATTAAAATAGCCAACTAGTCAGCTATCAATAAAATATATATATATATATATATATATATATATATATATATATATATATATATACATATATATATATATATATATATATATATATATATATATATATATATATATATATATATATATATATATATATATATATATATATATATATATATATATATATATATATATATATATATATATATATATATATATATATATATATGTATATATATATAATATATATATATATATAAATATATGTATATATATATATATATATATATATATATATAAATATATGTATATATATATATATATATATATATATATATATATATATATATATATATATATATATATATATATATATATATATATATATATATATATATATATATATTTTTTATAGATATATTTATATATATATATATATATATATATATATATATAAAGTGCACAAAGAGCAAAAAGTGGTCTTTCCCAAAAAGAGGTCTTTTACCCTAGCTTGCTAATTCAGGCTGAAGTATATACATAGGTGAGATCTAATAGCCAACTGGTTGGCTAACCTAACAAGTGAAACTTTGTTGATAGCTGGCTGGTTGGTTATTTTTAACTAAAGTCTATACATACATGGGGCACTAATAGCCAACAAGTTAGCTAATTCTATAAAGTATATACAGTTTTCTTATTAGCTGAAAAGTTGGCTAATATAGGATGAAGTGTATATGTAGGTGAGATCTAATAGCCAACTGGTTGGCTAATCTGAATAGCCTATGTGTATATAGCTGAGACTTCAATAGCAAACTAGTTAGCAAATTCTAGTGCATATTAAAAACTTTATTGACAGCTGTCTAGTTGGCTATTTTAAACTAAAGTTTATAATAGTTACCTGGATATTAAAAGCCAACTAACACGGCTAGCTAATTTAACAGTGTATAGCCTATATAATTCTATTAGGCTATTAGCTGACTAGTTGGCTAATTCAGACTGAAATTTAAATACAGATAAGATCTAATAGCCAACTGGTTGGCAAATTTAAAGATTCCTATATATACACTTTCATCAATTTTAGCCACCTAGTCAGCTAAAAAAAAAAAAAAATAAAAAATCTATAGGCCTAGGCCCTATATAATGGATAGTTAAGGGTTTTTCTCTATATACAAACTATACTATTGGTAAATATTTACCAAATCATATTATTGATTACAGCTAAAATGAATATACTACTCAATGCCTTTTTTTATGCTCTTTATGAATATAATAATCATTTTTGTTGGAAATGAATTTTAGCCCCCACCCCTGTATATAAGGCCTACCAATTCAGGGTATAGCCTATAATCAGAGGTAAGTTTAAACTTTCCCCCTACCCCCCTAATGTGCAAATATATACCCTGAATTGGTATATATGGGGTGGGGGCTAAAATTCATTTCTGACAAAATGATTATTATATTTGTAAAGAGCATAAAAAAAAGGCATCAAGTGGTATATTCACTTTAGTTGTAACTCAATAATATGATTTGGTAAATATTTACCATACTATTTTATATTAGCTGTATGGTGGATATCCCTATTTTTCTAGAATGCCAAAGAAAAGTGGCCTTTACCAAAAAGATTTGCCAAAAAGTGGCCTTTACCCTAGTTTAATAATCATTTTTGCAGCAAATTCCATTTAGAGCCCTTAATGGGGCCCCAGAGGGTAAAACAGTCCATAGTTGTCAAAAGCTTAGAAGCACGTTTAAAACCAAAACCATCTAGGCTAGTAAAAAAATATATATAGCCTATATTATTTGCAGCTGATTTGGGAATGACAATTATTATTATCCTTATTATGAATAGTAAAATGTTAGCTCATTTAGAAAACAAATTTGCTCAATTAAAAAAAAAGCCTGAAAATCCTCAAAAATGACATCCCAGCAAAACTGATGTCATTATTGTGGGGTTCTAGCTTTTATTAAAAATTTCTCCAAAAGTGTTTCCTAAATAACATTTTACTATTAAGACTAAGAAAAATAATAATTACTATTCCTGAAACAGCTACAAACAGCAATTTTTCCTCACTAGCCAACACTAGAGACCTTATAATTCTGTCAGAAAATTCGCCTTCTTCAAAACTTCAGTTCATCTAGCCATGCTGTCTTTGTTGTCGTTTGGTACAGAACTGGTACCCTTGGTTCACACTGATGCGATTTTAAACGCAAAAAATGCGCATTTTTGCGCGACCCGTCAAGTTCCATGCGTTGTCCGATGCCCATTTCTGCGTTATGACGGCTTGACGCATGCATTAAAATAATTCAAATCATCCGGCAAAACGCAAACGGCAAAGTTTCAAAGTTTCAAAGATGGAATTCACTGAGAAACTTTTCTTAGCAGTAAGATGTAAGCCAATTATCTATGATAAAAAGCATCCTGACCACTGTAAGCGTCATTTGTTGACTAAAGCTTAGGAAAAAGTTTCAGAGGAAGCTGGTCTAAAAGGTAAGAAGGAAAATTTTACTAGGCAAGTCTAGCCTAGCTAGACTTTTTGGTGAATTAGTGCAGATTATTTCCCCCAGTAAAGGTGCAGATTAGGCATCCCTGTAGTGTAGGGTACAGAGGCTCTACCAATAGAATCAGGATATACAATAGGAACTGATTTGTTGGTAAAGGTGCAGATTAGCTACCCTTAATGAAAACAACCTATTTCCTACTGTATGTTTATTCAGCCAATTGGCCTGTAAACTTGCACTGATATTGTCCAGTATAAGCACAATTTAAACAAATCAGTTCCTACTGTATATCCTGATTCTATTGGTAGAGCCTCTGCACCCTACACTACAGGGGTAGCCATTCTGCACCTTTATCAATTTATTTATGTTGTGCATCTACTGGACAGTATCTGTGCAACTTTACAGCCTATTTTACTGGATAATATGGTCAATATATACGAAATCATATTATTGAGTTAGGACTAAAGTGAATACACCATTCGATACCTTTTTTTATGCTGATTATGAATATAATAAGCATTTCTATCGGAAATGAATTTCAGCCCCCCCCCCCTATATAGGCTATACCTAACCTAACCCTGAATTGGCATATATAGGGGGGGGGCTGAGATTCATTTCCAATAGAAATGCTTATTATATTTGTAATCAGCATAAAAGAAAAGGCATCAAATGGTGTATTCACTTTAGTCCTAACTCAATAATATGATTTCGTATATATTGACCAATAATATACAGTAAGAAATAGGTTGTTTTTATCAAGGGTAGCTAATTTGAACCTTTACTGTTCCCCCTCTAGTGGGAGGGTGCAGAGACCCTCCAACACAACTAGGATAAACAGTAAAAAGTGAGTCATTTGTATTCTGCTTCTACTGAAAAAGTATCTATGCAACTTTACAGCCCAATGGACTGAATAATTTACAGTTAAAAATAAGTTGTTTTTGTCAGGGGAACTAGTCTGCACCTTTATCTTTACAGATTCTTGAATTAAAAAAAACCTAGCTCCAGTTTAGTTTTTTGCTCACTTGACGTTTGTGGTGTAGGCTCCTTGGTAAACCTGTTATAGAGCTGCCCATGTACCATAGGGTGCAGGTGTACTGGCCAATAGAACCAGGATATACAGTGAGAAGTGATTTGTTTATATTCTGCTACTACTGGCCAGTATCTGTGCAACTTTACAGCTCAATTGGATGAATAATATTGAGTAAAAAAATAGGTTTTGTTTACAGTGGGCAGCTCTACTACAGGTTTGTGTCCTTGAAAATTTTGATTTATAGGATCAGAGGAATGAATATTCAGAGTAATTGATTATTGTATTTGGACAGAGCATTAAATTTTCAATTGAACAGTATATTTATTTCTTATCTATTTTATTATGGTCCTGTATTCCAAATTGATCAATTTTTCATTGTTCCCTGTCACCATCATGTCACCATGCAGTGGTTGCCAGAGAGTAAACATAAAGTAATTTGCTACCTTTTAGATCAAATTCCATTTTGTATTGTGATAACTCTACACCATATACTGCAGGGGTGCCTAATCTGTCCCTGTATCAATGATTGAAGTAGCATCTCATAGCCAACAAAAGCTTTAGGTCCTCTTGAGCACATTAGCTTATGTTTTTTTTAAATAAATTAGGATATAATCCTAAACAACACAGCCCAACCCCCTCATAAAAGAGGAGTAGGGAATCTGTTTTGGTACCCATGCCAAACTATCTATTTTAAGATCTCTTGGATTAATTTGTATATATTTATTATTTCTTCTTGTACTTGGCATCCACACAAAGACCTGTGTTAAGTTGCAGTTGCACCTAGGTTCCAGGCTTCTACATTCACGCTGAGTATTCTCTCTTGATCAGATCTGTGTTATTGGCCACTTATTTGTTGAAATGTAAATTATATTTTACCTCATAGAATATTTTCATCATCTAGTTAGTGAGCACATCACAAAGAAAATGACTGGGCAAGGCTTACAAGCAGAGTTTCCCTAGTGACATATAGTAGGGATTCCTCATCCAATTGCAGAATAAAATTTGATGATGTAAAAATGATGAAGAAGATTGGATCTATTAAACTAGTGTGAGGGGAAAATGGTGTTTTCATAACTGTTTTAATTAAAGTTAGTAGACTTCAACAAAAAGTTCAACATAACCCAACTAATTTCATCATTTTATTAAATGACCCCTAGTTGAGATCAACTACATTTTCCTAGTTCTGTGATATTGATAAATTTCTCATGTCTTCTAAAACCAAATTTTATGAAAAGATTATACAAATCAAATTCTCATCCAGTTTTCTTTCAGTTGAAGACTGTCAAAAACAGTGGAGATCCCTTCAAGATGGCTTCAAAAGGGAGAAAAAGGCCCAAATGTCCAAGAGTGGGTCTCAGGGAGGAGCATTGAAAAGAAGCCTTGGAAGTGGTTTCAGAGCCTTCTGTTCCTCGAAGATCACATGGCAGATAGACAGACAGAGTCAAATTTTGCAGAAGTACTAAATGTAAGTATCTCATATTGCTGATTGGCTGGGCAATATTTTAGTATACTTAGTCAAATATTGAATTAGCAAAGGTTGCAAGTTTAATGTTCCATCAGCCAATCATGCCACACACACATCCTAATGCTTGTACTCAAAGATGGTGGGGAGTCTTCCCTCCTATTAGTCAAGGAGTCCAAAAAGTTTTAGTTTATGGAGCAAAGCTTTGCAATAAGAACATATTCCTTCTATTGATTAAATTAAAAAAAACAAGTGAAAGGGGCTGTCCCCTCCTCAACGCCTTGCTCTTTACGCTAAAGTTTTTCATTGTTAAAAAAAACAGAGTTGTGAGAAAGTCAAGCTTTAGCGTAAAGAGCGAGGTGTTGAGGAGGGGACAGCCCCTTTCATATACGGAATAATTTTTGTTCCTTTTAAGTTTTAACGTCGTTCCTTACTTTCAGTTAAAAGACTTGTTTTTTCTAATTTAATTTTTGAACGTTTTTGAATTAATGCAGGTTTTGATTTTGGCTCACCGTACATGAATAATTAAAAACAAAATTGAATATTAATTTTACTTTTATTTGGTTAAATGGCTTTCTCGAAACCCTGTCTAATTTTATTTACGAGCGTTTTTTATTAGTAATAAATATACGTAACTTACGAATTAACTTACGTAACGAACCTCCTTATTCTTAGATTTTTAATACGTATATTAGAGGGTCGCCCCCTAGTCAATACCTTGCTCTTTAATCTAAAGTTCGAATTTTGTTCCAATTCTTTAAAATTGACACATTAATCACAAATGCCGTTAATTAGAATAAATAGCTCTTATGAAAGTACTAAATAATTTTTGGCTTAAAGAGCGAGGTATTGACTAGGGAATGAACCTAATCATATACGTAATGTTTTCTGTCGTTTTAAGTTTTGATGTTGCTCCTTACTTTCAGTTAAAATACTTGTTTTTTTATGTATAATTTCTGATCTTTATTTAAATAATGCTGGGAAATCTGGCGCCCCCTTCACAGCAATGTCCCTTCTCCCATGAAAACTTCCTTCATGGTAAGATCCTCCCACATAACCCCCGAACCACCTTCCCCACCCCCACTACCACAAAAAATCCCCTCTGAAAACGTCTGTATACTTCCCAATAATCAATACTATATGTTAACATTGGGTAAAGTTCATAACTTTCAGCCCTCCCCCCGGGGACTTCGGGGGATTAAGTCATCCTAAAAGACATAGTTATCATATTTTCGACCATGCTGAACAAAACGGCTATCTCAAAATTTTGATGGGGTGACTTTGGGAAAAAAATGAGCATGAGCATGGGGCCTAGTTGCCCTCCATTTTTTTGGTAACTTAAAAAGGGCACTAGAACTTTTAATTTCCGTTCGAATGAGCCCTCCCACGATATTCTAGAACCACTGGGTCGATACGATCACCCCTGGGAAAAAAAATACAAACAAATAAACATGCATCCATGATCTTTCTTCTGGCAAAAAATGCACAATTCCACATTTTTGTAGATAGGAGCTTAAAACCTCCGTAGTAGGGTTCTCTGATACGCTGAATATGATGGTGTGATTTTCATTAATGTTCTATAACTTTTAGGGGGTCTTTCCCCCTTTTTCTGAAAATCAGCCAAATTTTCTCAGGCGCGTAACTTTTGATAGGTAGCACTAAACTTGATAAAACTTATATATTTTAAATCAGCATTAAAATCTGATTCTTTTGATGTATCTATTGGTATCACAATTCCGTTTTCTACAGTTTTGGTTACCGTTGAGCCGGGTCACTCCTTACTTACAGTTTGTTACCATGAACTGTTTGAAAATTTTGTTGATGTAGCTCTCATGAAATACTGAAATATCCCTTGGTAGATCAAACTTTTGATAATAATAATAATAATAATTATTAAATGTAAAAATATTGGCGCAAGCCTCTTACAAAATGTATTATATAATTTACATTTTTTACATAATTTAGGTTGAAATAGAAACACAAGATGTGATCGAAGGAATCGTCCTGGCTGGTTTCGATGATTCATCGGGAACTTCAACTTACCAAATCCGCCTTCAACTTCAACCCCAATCTCAACTGGACCTCCAAGCTCGAGTGTCCGAATACCAGCATCAAGTCCTGAGACTTCACAGCCTCCTTCAAAAAAAGGAAAGTATCCAATAAAACTTCACTGCTTGAGGAGGAACTGAAAAAGCAATCAGAGAAGATGTTGATTGCGACAAGGCATTTTGCGAAAGTCTTGTTGATGATCTGAAGAGGCTTGATCTGGCCACTAAAGCTTTCCTCAAATATAAGATTCAGCAATTGGTTTATTTAGTGTCCAGTGGCCAAATGAGAGACGATAGTTAGAAATTTATCTCATTAAATTTCAAAACGTTATTTCTTTTCACTTTTTGTTCAATTTTTTTTTATAAAAACTTTCTTACATTAAATAGTTCAGATAAAAGACAAGAAAAGCTGTTACACTATTGGAATAAATACTCGTTTTGCCAAGGTAAAGCACCTTCACTTGAATAAAAAAATTCGGAAAAATTATTGCGAATAACAATTGCTGCACTGCTAGAATTGTTTGAACCCTGGCGATTGAGTGTTTGCCCCCAGGTAGATTGTACTGCATGCCTCCATGTCCCATCAATTGTTCTTCCATTACTGCTTGTAGTGTCACCTAAAATTCTGGGACAATAATCCGAGCCTCTTGCCATTAAAAAATTGTGCAAACAGCAGCATGCCTTTATAATCGAGTCATTCGTTTCAAGTTTGCTGTCCATTGCTGTATAAAAAATCCGCCATCTGGCAGCCAGAATACCAAAGGCATTTTCTACCACAAGTCTTGCCCTGGATAACCTATAGTTGTAAACTCTCTTCTGCCTGTCTGCTATGCTTAATCCACCAGGATAGGGTCTCATAATATTTTTTCTCAGAGGAAAAGCCTCGTCAGCTACAAAAACATAAGGCATCACCATCCCATTGGCAATTGGTTGTGGATGTGGTGTGTCAATTGTCTCATTTATAATTGACCTTCCAAAAGTTGATCTTGTAAATACACCAGAATCTCCTGAGCTGCCTTCTGATCCAACATCTATTAGCATAAATTTATAGTCTGCATCCACGACAGCCATGAGAACGATGCTGTAGAACTTTTTGTAGTTGTAGTACTGAGAGCTACTATTCTTGGGGCATCGAATTCTAATATGCTTGCCGTCTATCGCACCAATACAGTTTGGGAAATTCCAGTGACTCTCAAATTTTTTGGCAGCAGTTTGAAAATCTTCTTGTGTAGGTGCCTTCATATATTTATCCTTCAAAACGTCCCAAATAGCTTTTATAGTCTCAGCTATTATGTTTGTGACGGTCGAACGGCCTACTAGGTATTGGTAAGACAAATATCTTTTTGACTCGCCTGTTGCCAAGTGTCTTAGTGTAATCGCCAGTCTAACATGAGGTAAGATGGGTTCTCTCCAATTCGTATGTTGCTTTTGAATTTTATCATAAAGTAAGGTCAGGATTTCTTGAAATTGGCAAGGTGACATCCTCATATACTGAAAGTACCATTCTTGGTCTTTTTTTTCTAGCAGTGCCAGTAGATTTGCAAAACTTCCTGAAGTATTTTTATTTCGTAAAATGTCACGGACCCACAATCTTCGATCAATAGAAGATGCCTGAAAAAGAAGGTCTAGTCAAAATTCTTAAATACTCCATAAGCACAACAGTGACTTTGATTGGACAGTTCTGAAATTGGTTTTGCTAGATTGATATTCAATTCAATTTTAGTTTTGTATACTAAATTCACTGTTCAATCGAATTTGCGGTGGAGAAGGGGTAGACAATGGCTTTAACAACAGAGGATATGCTGGTGATTCAAATCAATCCTACTAATTTGTCATTCAAGTAGCCTGCAATACTTGTTGAATTTTTGTTGGTTGGATAAAAAGTCTATTAAAAAAGAAAAATGAAAAAAGTCAAGTTTAAATCAATTTATTTTATTTGAAGACAAATTTCACATCAAATTGAGATAGTTGAACTAACCATGAAGCCTGAAGAAAAGTGTGGAAACTATCAGATTGTATTTTAGCAGTTTAAGTAATAATGATCTTCTTTCATAAGTTTGAGGCAAAACAAGATTTAATGGTGAACTAGCTGTGAGTTTTGCCATTTTTTATATTTATTTGTCATTTTTGATATTTTTGGCAAATGTGTGTTTGTTGTCAATAAATAAGCACAAATTAAAAAAAAAAAAAAAATCAAGATCAAAATTCTAAGCTGAAGTATAGACAGGTAGAAAGTATGACTACATTCAGGTAACATCAAATTGAGATTGTTGAACTAACCATGGAACCTGAGGAAAAGTGTGGAAACTATCTAATTTTATTTTAGCAGTTTCAGTAATAATGATCTTCTTTCATAAGTTAGAGGCAAAACAAGATTCAATGGTGAGCTAGCTGTGAGTTTTGCCATTTCTTAGGTTTATTTGTCATTTTTGACATTGTTGGCAAATGTGTGTTTGTTGTCCATAAAAAATCACAAATTCAAAAAAAAAAAAAAAATCAAGATCAAAATTCTAAGCTGAAGTATAGACAGGTAGAAAATAAGACTACCTTCAAGTAACATCAAATTGAGATTGTTGAACTAACCGTGAAACCTGAGGAAAAGTGTGGAAACTATCAGATTGTATTTTAATAGTTTCAGTAATAATGATCTTCTTTCATAAGTTAGAGGCAAAACAAGATTCAATGGTGAGCTAGCTGTGAGTTTTGCCATTTTTTATATTTATTTGTCATTTTGATATTGTTGGCAAATGTGTGTTTGTTGTCAATAAATAATCACAAATTAAAAAAAAAAATCAAGATCAAAATTCTAAGCTGAAGTATAGACAGATAGAAAGTATGACTACCTTCAGATAACATTCCTCCCTTTAAGAGTACCGGAAAATAATACTTAAAATGTAATTTTTGAACATGGAGTAGCATAAAAATGATCCCATCCCCACAAAAAAAAAATAAAAAAATTGGATAGACCCACTTTGAAAGAGAATTCAGAGATTGGCTAAGATGCACGTTACCTGCTCCTGCAGTATAGTGTGCAGAGGTACTGCCCAACTGAACCAGGATAGGTAAAAAGTGAGTGGTTTATTTTATATCTTGTCTCTACTAAAGACTGTCTCTGCACCCTATACTGCTGGCATAACTAATCTGCAACTTTACCTTGAGATTTATACACAAGGTCAAAATTCAAAGCAATGCCAAAAAGTAATACTTGACTTCTCTTCTTGAGTAAATATAAAGCTAATAGTTTTTTCTGCTTTTTGCTCAATCCCATATTTGCGTTAAAACGGGTACACCGGACCGATTTGATATGGACAGTTCTGCGTTATTGTTGCATCCGTTATGCGTGAGCCGTTTTGCGTGAGAAAAAAAACCGGATCTGTGTGAACCAAGGGGTAGGTTCTTTTGGTCTCGGATGTTATTTCAATGGCCAGAAAGTACCAGTCGGGCCTTCTAAAGCTAAAAACTGTCATTTGTGAAGTTTCAAAATAGTTTTCAACTTTACTCGATCATTAGAATATCAAAAATAAACTTATTTTATATTCAATCTTGCTTAATTCCACGTTTTGTTTGAAGAAGCTCACGGTAAACCTACTGTCAGGGGTGAAGCTATGGTTTTGAGTTTGGAGGGGGGGATATAAAAAATGTGCCAACAAAATCATCCAGTGTACCAATAGATGTTGACACATGAGCTAAATTTAGACGCCAAAGCTAAAAGGCAACAGCACTGCTTACCGATGCCTTGGTGCTTTGAGGGGGGAGTCCCCCTTCCCCCTTAGCTGTGCCCTGCATACTGTTACCTTAGTTGACCATTTCAGCTGGTTTGGGCATTGCGAAAGTGATATTTTTGTGTGGCTAGCAAAGGGCGTCTGAGGTAGCTAAAAGTCCAAAATGAAGAATTTAGGGTATTGATCGATTTGGATCCTTTGCAAGCATAAATATAACTTTCAGATTCATTAGCAGCGAGTCAAAAACCCACTGAAAAACATTTGAAAACTGTGGGATACATTCAAAAGCAAAGACCCTGGGTGCCAGGTATCAATATGCTATTAGGCCTCTTGAGAAGGAAAAGTGTTACGTAAACATTGTCACTTCATAATATGCAGAAAAGTTGTAGTTAATCATTCTTAAAAGCGCTTCACTTTAATTTACCCATAACCTCTCCTAATACACAAATTTATAGCCAAAAATTAGGTTTACCAAGCATTTTTCATACGTCACTCTCTTGTTTTAACTTAATATCTGTAAATTGAAGGAAATTTGATGAAATCAAGAAACAGTAAAATGTATGGGAAGTATATAATTCGGGATGTACATAACAAACAATAGGGGAGTAGCAGCTATAATAAAATTAAGTTCTTTTAAGAACTATTAACTTCATCTCTACTGTATGTTATGAAGTAAATATTGTTTATTTAACACGTTTCCCAATTAACAGGCCTAATTATATGTTGATTCCTGGGGTCGTTTGAACTTAAACTAAGAGGCGTTGAAAAGTGTTTTTTCGTGTACGAAAAACAAGCCAAGAAAAGAAATGTTATTTTTTTAATATTGTGAATGAAGAAGAGAAGTGAGGCTGCAACGCAAACTCAAAGCGTTACAAAGCATGCGTCAAGCATGACCAGTCTGTACCATCGAAATCCAGGTCAAATATTCAGGGATCTATGGTCAATTTCCTTAGAACTATCCAAACAGATTTTATGAAACGATAACGCTATAAAGAAAAGAATATGATACCCAAAAAATAAATTACTTTTGACTACTTACTTTAACAGCTGCTGAATAAACCTTCCAAAGGATATATATTAATGAATAAACGAATACGCATTTAAGATATGGATATTCAATCATAAAAGTATTTTCACTTGCCCATTTCGCAAGTAGTGACCTGTTCAGACAAATTCCGCTTTTTAAGTTGTAGACATTATGACAAAACATATTAGATCAATTTAAACAAATGATTCCAATTTCTTAAGTCCCTTACTGTACGTGTAGGCACGTATCAATAAGAGCAGACAATATATCATTTTTGAGCTGTAGATAACTTAATAAAAAATATCCCTGCAGGAATCTTAAGGGATCATTGAGCAAAACTTCAACTATGTGTATTAAAATACTTTTCACTGTTTATAGTTTCCCATTATATGGTTTCTCAGGATGTGACCAGTGGGTCTTTAGCATGTCAAAAGCATGCAGCTATGTCTATGACTTTGCAAAATATATAAAATAAATATTATTGGCTGCATGAATTTTGTTGTGTTTCCGCTTGTATTTTAAGCTGAAATAACAAGATAATGCAGGGTAATCTTTCTCTCCTTGTTTTAACGTGACAGCCCATTATGCCATATCGTACAGTCAAGAGGACAACTAGGAGATAGACATGTCTACCTCAGAAATTAAATCTAGTGGATAGTCAAGTAACTTTGGTATCTACGCCAAAATGTTCATCTAGTAATCGCTTTGTTAGAATACACGAAATGTTTTTTTTTGTGAACTTGGTCAATTTAACATTATTTATGTTGGGAGAGTAGCACTTTGATTTTGTGCAGTTTCTTTTTATTTTTTTTTCCATGTTGGTGGTTCGAAATTTTTAGTCATTTGGACCTTGTTTTAAACCCAAATCATGCAAGCTTTTTCAATATGTATGAAAGGAGACATAAAAAGGCAATTTAAGCCTTCAGTATTCCCCTCTCTCCCTAGTTCCCAATTTTTAAGGACAGTAAAGGTAAGAATAGTGGCGTCATTTTGCAAACATTAGAGGGTATGAGGGAGTAAACACTTTTTTAAAATCTAGGGGAGGGGAGGTAAACTTGTTTTTTTTTCAATTTTCAAAGGAAGTACCAAAAAAATCATTCTTCAATGAAAATATTGAAAAATCTGTTTTCAAAATATTAGGAGGAGAGAGAGGGAAAAAATTAATTAGGGAGAGGTTGGAACCTCTTCCTAATTAATTTTTTATTTAGCGAAAAACAGCACTTTTTCAGACGAAAAGTAGTGTTCCAAAACATTGCCTCGCCTCAAAAAACGTTTAGTTGGCGTAAAAATTTAATAGCCCATTTAATAAAAGTGGGATAAAAAAAAACCCCGTCAAATTGCCTGCAGAAAGCAAAAAGGGACAGTAATAGTGAAAATCACATAACTTGTGTGCAAGGACGAATCTCCAGCATTTTCATTGGGGGTGGTGGGGCAAGAGGGGTCTATATCCAGATAGTCAAGGGGCATGGGATATATAATAAATTTTTTTCTCCACATTATAGGGGGGGGGCAACTGCCCCCCTTGCCCGCCAAACGGTGCCCCTGCTAGTTTGATCCTTAAATATACTGTGTTTACATTAGAGTGCACAAAATCATTTATATTATTCGCTTAATTACACACGGAAATTCGTTCATGACTAGTAAGCAATATCATGAGCCAGGTTATTTTACAAACTAAACACCGTGATGTTAGTTTCAGACTGGTGATACAAGCATCAAACAGTTCGTGGTAACGAACTGTAAGTAAGGAGCGACCCGGCTCAATGGTAACCGAAACTCTAAAAAACGGAATTTGGTACCAATAGATACATCAAAAGAATCAGATTTTAATTTTGATTTCAAATATATAAGTTTCACCAAGTTTAATTTTACCTATCAAAAGTTACGCGTCTGAGAAAATTTGGCTGATTTTCGGAAAAAGGGGGAAAGAACCCCTAGAAGTTATAGAACCTTAATGAAAATCACACCATCATATTCAGCGTATCAGAGAACCCTACTGTAGAGGTTTCAAGCTCTTATCTACAAAAATGTGGAATTTTCCATTTTTCGCCAGAAGAAAGATGACGGATGCGTGTTTATTTGTTTTTTTTTTTGTTTTTTTTCCCCAGGGGTGATCGTATCGACCCAGTGGTCCTAGAATATCGTGGGAGGACTCATTGGGACGGAAATTAAAAGTTCTAGTGCCCTTTTTAAGTTACCCAAAAAAAATGAGGGCAACTAGGCCCCTCC
This sequence comes from Artemia sinica, assembly GCA_027921565.1. Lineage (NCBI taxonomy): Eukaryota > Metazoa > Arthropoda > Branchiopoda > Anostraca > Artemiidae > Artemia > Artemia sinica. The sequence continues at coordinate 24,951,800 of CM051264.1, read as the reverse complement.
CACGCTCATTTTTCCCAAAGTCACCTGATCAAAGTTTTGAGATAGCCATTTTGTTCAGCATGGTTGAAAATATGATAACTATGTCCTTTAGGATGACTTAATCCCCCAAATACCCCGGGGGGAGGGCTGAAAGCTATGAACTTTACCCAATGTTAACATATAGTATTGGTTATTAGGAAGTATACAGACGTTTTCAGGGGGGATTTTTTCTGGTAGTAGGGGGATGGGTGGGTTGGGGGTTGTGTGGAAAGATCTTTCCATGAAGGAAGTTTTCATGGGGAAGGGACATTGCTATGAAGGGGGCGCCGGATTTCCCAGCATTATTAAAAAAAAGATCAGAAATTAAATATAATAAAATATGTTTTCCAACTGAAAATAAGGAGTAACATCAGAACTTAAAACGAACAGAAAATATTACGTGTATGATTGGGTTCACCCCCTAGTCAATACCTCACTCTTTAAGCCAAAAATTTTTAGTACTTTCATAAGAGCCATTTATTCTAAATAACGGCCTTTATGATTAAGGGTCATTTATAAAGAATTGGAACAAAATTTGAACTTTAGCAGGTATTGACTAAAGTTCTTCGAAAGAGCGAGGTTCTTCGAATGACTTCGAAAGAGCGAGGTAATGACTAGGGGGCGAGCCCCCTAATATACGTATTAAAAATATATGAATAGAGAAGTTTGTTACGTAAGTTAATTCGTAAGTTACGTATATTTATTACTAATAAAAACGTTCGTAAATAAAACTAAAGAAGTTTCGAGAAGGCAATTTAACCAAATAAAAGTAAAATTAATATGCAAATTTTGTTTTAATTATTTATGTACGGTGAGCCAAAATCAAATCCTGCATTAATTCAAAAACGTTCAAAAATTAAATAAAAAAAAACAAGTTTTTTTTAACTGAAAGTAAGGAACGACGTTAAAACTTAAAACGAACCGAAATTATTCCGTATATGAAAGGGGCTGTCCCCTCCTCAACGCCTCGCTCTTTACACTAAAGTTTGACTTTCTCACAACTCTTATTTTTTTAAACAATAAAAAACTTTAGCGTAAAGAGCGAGGCGTTGAGGAGGGGACAGCCCCTTTCATATACGGAATAATTTCTGTTCGTTTTAAGTTTTAACGTCGTTCCTTACTTTCAGTTAAAAAAAACTTGTTTTTTTTTTATTTAATATTGGTAAAGAAAGGGTGATGGGTGTTCAGTTCTGCATCTCGGCCGAAAATTTCCTGGATTCAACACGGCTACTTGCTAAAGCCACCGATACCTCTTTTCGTGCTTATTTTGAAAATTGAAAAAAAGTGATATATCGCTTATTTTTGCCCTGACAAATGTTTGTCTATTAGTGTGAAAACGAACTGTGAGATTTAATGAAAGGTAATCTAATGAGAAAAAAGACAAAATTAACACTATCACTTGTTTTTTAGAATTATAACTAGAGTCCATCGACAAGCCCGTATTGCATATACTGAAAAGGCCGTGGACGATAAATCATTTGTGGTTTCGAAAATCCATATCCGAAATCAGGCTTTCCGAATCCTCCATACCCATATCCCAGTGGCTTTCCAAAACCCTGTCCAAATATTTGTGGCTTTCCATAGCCCAGTCCGAATCCCTGTGGCTTTCCGTATATCTGTACTAATGGTCTTCCGTAACCATGTCCAAGTTCAAATGGCTTTGCAGAGACCAGTCCAAATCCCTGTGGCTTTCCGTAGGAAAGTCCCAGTGGCCTTCCATACTCCTGCCCAAGTTCAAATGGCTTTGCATAACCTGGCGCTAGGTCGAATGACATTCCATACCCCTGTCCTACTCCATATGGCGTCGGAAAGCTTTGCCAATTTCCAGCTTGAAGCACGTGTGGACGGCTTCCCAAGGTTCCATAGCTGTGTCCAGTTTTTTCTGGTGAATTGGTAACTATTTCGTAGCTTTCTCCAGCTTCATTACCAAACCCCCATATGCCTTCAACTAATGAACTCAGAAGGAGTCCCAGACGTAGTATATCATTACTCTCTTGGTTTTGAATTTCATCAGCAGCTGTGAGACAAACCAGTGAGAAAAGAAACCCGACCTGAAAAAAAAATGAACAAAATATTAAAGACACAAGAAATCTGAATTAAAATGAAGAAAAAATGCCTTTTCCTAACTTTGAAAGCTTTGACAAATACATCTACAAATAAAATTACGACCAAGGAAGGTAGGTATTCTCAAGATCCTAAATCTCACTGTCAGTTATTTGTTTGGACGTCTACTCTTAACTTTTACAATTACCTTTAAAGACTTTATCGTCTTAAATCTGAGGTAAATTTTGAAAAAAAAAACATCTAAAACACAATATAACGAAGAACGCCTTTGAAAAACTGTGTATAAGTCTTAATTTTGGCATCAAATCCATAATTGTAAATTTCATGTACCTAGCCTAATTACTTAATCATGAAAATCCAACGTTTTCAAAGGAAAAGGGGTAAGACGGTTGCTTCTAGAGGTAATATGATTATTCCATCTCCTGGTGCAAGGACCTCAAATTATGCCAATAGCTCATTTCAAAGCAACTATTTCTGAGATAAAGGTTAGTAGAAAGGTGAACATAAATCAGGGTCACAGATAGACTTCGGTCAACAGAAATTCTTTGGGCCAGGGGTCCCATTTTTCTCCTTAATCATTAGTAAATACGTTGTGTACCTCCTTTGACCCCTAATTACTCACGAGTAACCTTAAATGCTCAATAGATTGTAATAAACCATAACACTGGAAGTGTAAATTTCACAAGTTATATTTAATGTCGACCAACATTGGTATTTCAAAGCGTTTCGAGCCATCTCGAAATCGTGTATATTTGTAACTAGCCTACAGCTCCAGGGATAAAGGATGAAAATTATTTACATGATTGATTTTAAACAAAGGTGAAACACTAGATATGTTCTACCCCATAGCCGCTAAGAGCGCTCACTAATTTCTATCCCTGTAACGGGGTCAGGTGGTCCAATTGTCTATTAGACTACTTTTTAAATTTTTGTAACAGGTTAGATCGTCAACAAATTTTATTTACCAGAGGCAAAAATCTGGCGTGGTATGTAGTAAATAGGCATAAGGTTCTAATGTATTATTATTTTCTTTTTTTGTTTTCAGAGTCACTTCATATCGAAATAATAGTAATGAAAAGTTTAAAGGGGGTTAATTCAATTGGGAATTGAAAGTTCTAGGGCCTTTTTTTTTTAAAGAGTAACATGCTATCAGAGGGCAATCAGCCTCTCTCTCCAGATTTTTTTTTGTAGCTGCCCTTCCTCCAATTACATCCGATAAAAATTTTTAAATAGCCTTTTTGTTCAAAACAGTCTAACAGTAAAACGACCATGCCTCAGGAGATGTAGGTACCTGGATCAAGAAATGCGAGCTATGCATGTTCCCCATTGTTTACGTATAGAATTTGATTTTTGGGAAGGATTTTTTTTTATCCTGGGTCTCCAAAAAGGCTGAGGGTAATAAGACAAACTTTCAGAAAATTTCGAGATGTTGAACAAAATGAAAACACATTACGTGCATGTCTTTGTTTCATTACTTTCAGTGCATGCTGAGGGGGGTATTGGAATATAATTTGAGGGCAAGTAGCCTCAATTGCCTTTTAAAATGCCACCCACTTTAACGCTGATCATAATTTTCAGATAGCCATTTCGTTCAAATTAGTTAAAACGTCTGATAGCTAAGCCTATGGGAATAACAGGACCCCCCAAGGCAAGAGATGTAAATTATGCAATTTGTCCTTTGTTTACATATACCATTTATTATTGGGAAAGGGTATAATGTTTGATATAGGGGGTGTCTGGAAAAGTTAAGCGTATTAAGATGAAACTTCAGAGGGGTCGATTTTAGGGCCGCTCCTGTAGCTCATTTATGCCGCGGATGTAGGAAATTTGATGAAAGTTTGTTTGACAATATCATTCGCAGATGATACAGTTTTATTATTCCGAAACCGTTTTATGCAGTTCTATTATTCCACTTTAAGTGTTGAAACCCTTGTTAAGACCATGGAGAGCGCTTTGAATGATCTAATGAAATATACGAAGAGTAACCGTTTATTGATCAATATTAAAAAAACAAAAACAAATTACATGATGTTTTATAGTATTAAAAAGGTAAAGACTGAACTATCTTTAACAGCTGATGGATACTTCATACATAGGGTCTCAAAATTTAAATATTTAGGTGTAAACATTGATGAATTATTGTCATGACAAGAACATATAAATTCACTATCTATAAAAATTGCAAGGGGAACTGGGATTCTGTAAAGACTGAGAAATTTCCTTCCGCAAAAGTTTGGCGAACCCTCTATTTTACTTTTATTTATCCTTAAATTCAGCATAGTTGCTATTTTTGGGCTAATTCTTTCAGTTATAATTTCAAGAAAACCAAAACCTTACAAAATACAGCTGAAAAGTCAATTTATTTCCATAAACTTAATACTAAAGAAGTTTTTCTTAAATATCAGTAACAGTAAGACAAATTTGCCAGCTCCAAACTACTGTATTCATGCATAAATATTTGAATAGTTAGGCACCCCCAGGACTAACACAACTTTTCCTTTTTCATTTATGTTTATCCAACGTCGTCATCTACACATTTTTCTCTTATCTCAGATATTTGTCACACGCAAAGAGCAGCTTTTTCTATAAAGTGAAATTATCGAGCAGTATTCCGCTGGAAATAAAAGATTCTGCTTCAGTTACGTCATTTCGATACAGCTATAAACAAAACATCTTTTTTCTACTTCTTTCTTCTTTCTGTCAATAATCAGTGATATGTTAATATGAATACTCGACGTTCTCCAGGGCCTATATTTAGGCTTTCGGGATCATTGATCAGTCCCTGGAGTTGTGTTTTATTTGCGTGTTTATATTAAATAAAATCAAAGTCAAAGTAAAAAATCAGACAATGTTGAACTAAACCAAAAGATACCATCTGCATCCAGGTTATCAAATAGGTGCAATAATTTATGAACAGGTAAGGGTATTGACTTGGAACTTTCACAGCTACTGCTACTACAACTATAACTATTACAGCTGCAACTACTTATGAATGTGACTGCAACTACTTCTGACTGCGACTACTAATACGACTGCGACTACTTATGACTGTGACTACGACTACTTACGACTTCTACTGTAACTACTTGTGACCGCGACTATTTGCAACTACACCTGAGACTACTTGCAACTGCGTTCACTCTTGACTGCGACTACTTTTAACTGCAACTGAAACTACTTGCGACTGCGACTACGGCTGCTTGCGAATGTAACTGTGACTTCTTGCGACTGTGACTATTTGTGAGTGCAACTATTTTTACTACTGTTGAACGAAATCAAAATAGTTTAAATGCATCCAGGTTGTCAAAAGGTATTATCTGAAATATCTCGGGAATGACTAAGGGTATTAAGTTGAAAATTTTAGGGAATGTTCATGGAGACGTTGAAGTAAATCAAAGGACTCTATGTGCACCCAGGTGCTAAAAAGGGTTTATATCTAGTATCTCGAAAATGGTAAGGGTATTGAGTTGAAATTCTCAGAGAATGTTGCGGGGGGGGGGGGACGGTGCATTACGTCAAAAGAAAATATGCTCATTCAGGTGGTCAAAAAGCCGTATCTGGGTGTATCTATATTGATATTAGGAACGGTTAAGTTAAAAATTTGAGGGAATTCTAAGGGGATGCTGAGCGAAATTTAAAGACACTGTGTGTATCCAGGTTGTCATAATGACATATTTGCAACGTCCGAAGAACAGTTAAGTGCACTAGGTTAGAATTTTCAGAGAAGGGTGAAGGGGATATTCTACTTAAAAACACTATGTGCATCCCTGTTGTCAAAAAAGTGTATCTGTAATATATTAGGAACGGCTATAATTATGCTGTTGAAAGTTTCAGAAAATGTCAATTAGGATGTTGAACTATATCAGAAGACACCAATTCCTTATCTATAAAAATTGCAAGAGGAGTTGGCATTCTGTATAGACTAAAAAATTTCTGTATAGACTAAAAAAATGCAAAAAGTTTTGCCAACCCTTGTTTTACTCTTGTTTATTCTTATATTCAGCATAATTGTTATGTTTGGGCTAACCCTTTCAGTTTTAATTTAAAGACAATTCAAACCTTACAAAATAGAGCTCTAAAGTCAATTTATTTTAATAAACTTAATACTAAAGAAGTTTTTCTTAAATCTCAGTTACTAACAGTAAGAAAAATTTGCCAGCTCCAAACTGCTGTATACATGTGTAAATACTTGAATAATTAGGTACCCCAGGACTAACACAACTTGTCCTTTTTCATTTACCGTCATATTATAATGCTTATCCAACGTCGTCATCTACATATTTTTCTCTTATCTCGGATATTTGTCACACGCAAAAAGCAGCTCTTTCTATAAAATTAATTAAAAAAAGACTTTCCGAAAAAATAAGTTTTTCAAAGGAAAGTAAAGGCCATTTTAAACTTAAGCTCAGCAGATACAAATACCTTTTAAAATTCAAATTCAAAACGACCAGAAATTACTATTAAAGAATAAATGAAACCTAAAACGAACAGAAATTAAATAAGCAATCATAGCAAAAACATACAATAAGTAATAATATAAATGAATAAATAGATCTTAACGCGAGTAATGCTTAGATTGAATAGGAATATCAAGCTTAAAATTAAAAAAAAAAAATATCTTCCTATTGAAGTATAAATGAAACTTAAAACGAACAGAAATTGAATAAATAATCAATGCAAACAAACATACAACAGATATTAATGTAAATTAATAAATAAATCTTAAAACGAGTGAACTTAAATTGAATGCGCAAATCAAGCTTGAAACGAACAAAAACTACCACAAACAAGAGTTTGGGTATGACCTCCTTTTCTCACTGTAAACGTCTAAAACCTATTGCGTCATTGGCGCTTTACTGAATTCCAATTTTAATAGAAATATTTTCTTTTGTACTTAATATTGAAAATAAACATTAAAATTATAGTAAAATTTTGAACTGATGAGCTTTCAGCAATTAATATCATTATAAATCAAATATTCAGTTTAATTTATTAGTTCTTTCTAAAGTTGTACAAGACGAATTAAATTTCACTGCAAACAAGAGTTTGGATACTGCCCCCCTCCTTAACAGTAAATAAAAACCAAAAGCCTACTGCGTCATTGGAACTTAATTGAAAACGAATTACATTACAAATATTTGCTTTTCCACTTCTTACAGTATTGAAAATAAAAATACAATTACAGTGAAATAAATTCTTGGACTGATGGATCTTTCAACAATTAATATCATTATTCATCAAATATTCAATTTGATGTTGTTTATACTTTCCAAGACTGTTGAAGACGCATATAGTTTTCAGTAAAGCGCCAATGACGCATTAGGTTTTAGACTTTAACAGTAAGAGAAGGTGGTCATACCCAAACTCCTGTTTGTGGTGATTTTTGTTCGTTTCAAGCTTGATTTGTGCATTCAATTTAAGTTTCACTCGTTTTAAGATTTATTTATTAATTTACATTAATATCTATTGTATGTTTGTTTGCAGTGATTGTTTATTTAATTTCTGTTCGTATTAAGTTTCATTTATACTTCTCTAGGAAGATATTTTTTTCATTTTAAGCTTGATATTCATATTCAATCTAAGCATTACTCGCTATAAGATCTATTTATTCATTTATATTATTACTGGTTGTATGTTTTTGCTATGATTGCTTATTTAATTTCTGTTCGTTTTGGGTTTCATTTATTCTTTAGTAGTAATTTCTGGTCGTTTTGAGTTTGAATTTTAAAAGGTATTTGTATCTGCTGAGCTTAAGTTTAAAATGACCTTTACCTTTCTTTGAAAAACTTATTTTTCGGAAAGTTTTTTTTTTAATTAATATTGTTCGTTTTTTATTGCAAAAAATTTCAAATTTTTAAAAATTCCGTATTTCAAAATCAAATTAAAAGAAAATCAAATATCCATCAAAGTATCAAAACTGATGTCAAAGTAATAATATCAAAGTGAAAAAATGGGTTTGTGTCAACCTCATAGTTTTTATTATCTTATGTTTGAACTATTTTTAACAAAATTGCTATCTCAAATTTTTATCGGATGGGTTTGTGGAAAAAGGGCGTAGAGGGACAAGATTAAGCTTCGGTCTCTTTTGACTCTTCAATAGTTAACTAGAACTTTATATTTTCAATCAAATGAGCCCTCTCTGAAGTTTATCCGAGTATCCCTTCTATAAGAACCATATATATCCCCAGAATATAGCTTACAACGCCTATCGCTGGGCCCTGGGGGGTTTTGTCGACCCTGGAGTTTTAATATCTGATGGTCGAACTATTTTTAACAAAATGGTCACCTGAAATTTGTATCGGATAGGTTTATCCATCCGATACGCTCAAAGGCGTGGAGGGGGGGGGAGGGGCTAGTTGCCCTCTGATCTTTTTTCACTCTGAGAAAATGAACTACGACTTTTAATTTCCATTCAAATGAACCCTCTCTGAACTTTATACGAGCATACCTTCCATAAGAGCCACATATGCCCCCAGAGCAATACTTACAACGCTTTCCCCGGCCCTGGAGGGGGGGGGGGGTTGTGTTGTGTTGACACGGGAGCTTTTCTTATCTGATCTTTGAACTATTTTTAACGAAATGACCATACGTAAAGGTGTTTTTGTTATATGATCTTTCAACTATTTTTAACAAAATGGCTACCTCAAATTTTTATCAGATGTATTTGGGGAAAAAGGGCTCGGTGGGCCAGCTGCTCTCTGATCACTTTTGACTCTTAAACAACCATATATTTTCCAGGGCATAACTTACAACGCCTACCCCTAGGCCCTGGGGGGCTGTGTCGACACCGGAGTTGTTTGTTATCAGAACTTTGAAATACTTTTAACACAATGTGTTTTAACATCAAATGAGCCCTCTTCAAAGTTTATAAGAGCATCCCTTCCATAAGGGATGCATTCCTAGAGCATTACTCATAACGCCTGCCTCCGGGCCCTGGCGGGTTCCGTCGACACAGGAATTTTTCTTATCTGACCTTTGAACTATTTTTAATAAAATGGCTATTATAAAAATTTTATCGGATGGGCTTGGGGAAAAAAGGGGTTTGTGGGGGGGGGGCTAATTGCCCTCAGATATCTTTTGACTCTTAAAAATTGAACTAGAACTTTCAACTTCCAATCAAATGAGCCCCCTCTGAAGTTTGTACGAGCATCCCTTTTATAAGAACCATATACGCCCCCAGGACAACACTTACAATGCCTATCCCCAAGGCTCTGGGGGGTGTTTTTGTTACCTAATTTTGAACAACTTCCAAAACATTGGCTATCTCAAAATTTGTAGGGGACGGGTTTGGGGAAAAAGAGCGTAGGGGGGGGGAGGGCTAGTTTAGCTCTCTTGACTCTGAAAAAGTGAACTAAAACTTTCAATTTCCAATCAAATGAGCCGTCTATGAAGTGTATACGAGCATCCCTTTCATAAGAACCATACATGCCCTTAGGGAATAACTTAGAACCCCTTCCCCTGTGCCCTGGGGGTTCTATTGACACAGGATTTTTTCTTACCGACCTTTGAACTATTTTTAACAAGATGGCAATCTCAAAATTTTCATCATATTGGTTGGGGTGTGAGAAGGTGAGAAAACCATCATAACCTGACTAAATTGTAAGTATAGCAAAGTATGACTTTTGAGTAATGATAAAAGTAACGAAGTATTAATTTCCTTTGTGTAAGGAAAACAAACAACATTACATTTGAATAAGAATACCCTTGATCCAACAAGGGCCATAAAATGCAAATACAAGACCAGATCCTCTTCAAACTCAAGAGGTCAACGACAAGAAATATTACGCGATTTGAATCACATGACAAAAACAGGGTTTTTAATAGAGAAAGCGGAAACTAACTTTTTGAACAAAGAAGTATTATTAGGATTACATCAAAACTAGTCTCTGGCCAATGAGAAACAAGAATGACAAAATAAGACAAAACTTAAAATAGGGATTCGGGGACGAAAACAGGGTAGTACTTTTTGGACCAAACAACGAGTAAGTGTTTTTTACTTTGTAATTAAGGTAGACTACCACTGTCTGTCTGAATTCCCCTTGGAGATAAAAGTTTGAAGATAAAATTAAAATACGAAGAAAACCTCTAAAGATTTCTGTAACTTGGAGATAACTTTAATACGTATGTAGGAGAAAATAATAACAACTAGTGCTGAAATCTAACATTTTACTATAAGTTGGTGATTTTGGGTTTATAGTTCGGCAGTACTTCCACTTAGACAAGGCTTGAGCCATTTGGACAAAACAGCATTTTAAGGTTAGAATAAGCTAAATTAAATTTCTTCCCAGAAATTTAAGCTTCGAATAACTGAGGGTTCAAAGAGGAAAGGAACTTTAACCAAGAAGTCAACGTTAGAAGAGCCCTTTGTGCTCCCCTTTTCAGCCTAGAGTTCCTTGGAACTTAGTTTGACTGTATAAGGACCTTATATCCGGAAATTGGAATTATCGGACAACAACATTACTTGCCCCCCCCCTTGTGCAATCTTCAGTCGTTTATACGAAGGAGAACCTGTTCCCTTTTAATCATTCTTTCATTTCGTTAAACCCGTACTGCATGTTTATACAAAGGTGGCCTCGATGTTTATACAGATAGGTTAAGGGAAAGGGAACAGTATTGTCAATTTAAGAATTTCCAGACCTTTATGTCCAGATATTTTCAATTGAGAGTTTTCCTTGCTAAGGTAAAAGCTTACTAAAAGTCCAAGGAACACACAGCCCTTTTCAAGAAATAATAAGAGGATCTCTTGGTTTGGGTTAATGTAAATTGAAATAAAATCAAGTATGGTTATTCATATCTTAGCCAGCAATAGTTTGAACTAAACGATTTTAATAACCCAGAACTCAAGCCTTGACTAGCTATTCAAGTGTAACTCTTTTAAGTAGAAACATTCGATAGCCTAGAATTAACTTAATCTTTTTCTTTTCGGTAAACGTTGGTGGATTGAACAAGTAGACCATGGACATTAGACTTAGAAGAGGTTTAGAAATATTCAACATAATCAGAATTAGAATATTTTTCTTTTTATCTATTTTGGAAAAAAAATCAGTTGTCACTGAATTCTGAGTACCGATTTCTTACCAAAGCCTCCGTTTGTAACACGCTACCAAATTTATTAGCCCTGATAGTAGGGGCAACCTTACAACTGGTCGCAGCGGTACTCAAGTTTGGTGCAACTTTCGTTTAAGTGGGGGAGGGTTAATAAAATTTAAAAAATTTGGTAAAAGTTAGTCCTTTGTTCCTCACAAGAAAGTGTGTGTTCAGTCTTCCAAACCTATCAGAGACAGAAAAGTTTGGAAAAGTGTTCATTAAAGAAATTTTTTGACCTTAAAGGGAAGTTCAGAAAGCCTTTTATCTTCCTAAGATTCTTTCTTTCCTCTCTTTTTCTTTCTCTTTGCTACATGTTCCAGTTTCCGTATCATCTGTAGCTTGCTTAAGTCCTTTTTAACACTAGTGTCATAGTTTAATCATCTTCAAAGTGTAATTATAATATTAGCCTTGAGGGTTAATTTAAATCAAGATATTGAGCTAATTCTTACGCAATTTATAAACTAGCTCATTTTAGTAGTTTAAAACAATTTAAAGGTTCAAAACGTTTCCCACATTAAGAGTTTAGAAGGATAGAACAATCATGAGATCAAATAAAAACAAAATCAATTAGTTAGAAATTGCCCTACAGCAAGCACAGTCTAGAATAAACGCTCTAGAAGGGCTATATGGAAATACCCCAGTCACAAGTAGGCTTCAAAACCTATTTGTGCAGCGAGCACCTCCCATCTCGTTACTAACAAATCCAAATGAAATCCACTCATTGATTAGGACCCTTAAACAAAAACAAAGGAGTTTAGAAAAAAATGACAGTGCTAGGATTAATCAAGCTATTTGTTATACAGGGGGAGAAATACAAGGATTCGCAACGAGCTTAGACATTCCTAAAAAGAAAGATATGTCAAGACCAACTAGGGATAATTATTCCAGGTATAAATTTAGTGAAAGAAAAAACGCTCGCATGAAATGCTGGACTTGCGGGGGTCCACATAGACAATCGGAATGTGAAAAACCTCGAACTTGTATCCGCTGTGGTGAAACAGGCCACAAAGCAAAATATTGTTTAGCTCCAACACCTATACACCAACCCCAAGAAAAGTTTTAAGGCAATTTTGCCGAAGGTACTGCGGCCTCCGAGCAATGGTTAGGGAACCACCGGAAGGCACAGGCACAAATTCCGTAGTTTTGTAGTAGGTTAACCGTTAGAAATAGACTTAGTGTGACTAGGAGTCACGGATATGTCATGACAGGGAGTCATGTACTTCAGAGGGAGGTTGAGAGGACACCTCTCAAGGATACAAAAATGGGTTGCGTCCACCTCTTAAGGATGCAAGAAAGGGTGGCGTCTACCTCTTAAGGATGCAAGAAAGGGTTGCGTCTACCTCTCAAGGAAGCAAAAAAAGGTTTGCATCCATAGGGATTCGAAAAAGGGTTGTATCCCAACGCGCAAAGGCTGCATATACATATACTAGAGTCATTAGTGACGGATAAAACAAAACGAAACAAACGGAGTCTATTACCACTTTTGGGAAAAACAATAGGATGGGTCACAGGGCTAGAAACGGAAGAAAATGTAGAAGACATTCCTCATCAGGTAGATTATTTAACAGAAAAAAATGAAAAGTTACTACACATGTCGGACAGATCTATATCGTTAGTAAGTGATCTCGACAGAGAATTAAGATTGGAAAGGAAAAAAAGCTTAGAAATTTTGGGAAGGACCTCCAAGAGAATTATCGAATATATATCAAAAGAGATTAATGAGATAAATTTCCTAAAATTACAGATAAACAAAGAAATGACAAAAAGTTCAATCCAAATAAAAAAGCTAGTTAAGAAAATAGAAACCGTAATCCTTTCTATTCTTCAAGCAGAAAATAAAAGTTTCCCATTCATTGTCACAGATCCAGCAGACATGCTTAGGACAATTTTCGAAACTGAAAACTCACTACCAATAGGCTATAGAAAATCGTTTAATTATAGACGTTACGGCTTGCTGGAACTTTGTAATTCGAATAGCTGCAATGTGGCGACACAACAATTGAAATTGTTGGTTATTTATGATTTTTCAGTATCAAATAAACAAGATGGGTTCAGAATGTTCGAAGTGTTCAGCATTCCATTCCCAGTGTCAAACACTTCGTATTTCTTCCAAATAGAAAACGAGTTTAAATTTTTGGGTTGAGTAAGGAACAAACGAGATATTTCTTAGAAGATAACAATATAGAAAAAGAATGTAACTTAAAGGGTATACCACTATTGTGCAACCACCAATTTCTTATTAGAAGCACACAATGAACTCCTTCAGTTTAGCATACTACATGGAAAATAATGCATTAATTAATAAAGAGTGTCAAACCAAAATTATAAAGGAAAATAAAATCTTAATCCAAAGAATTGGAAGGGAAAAGTATATAATCACATCTCCTTTCAAAGAAGAAATAAGAATACATTTCGAATGCAAAAGAGAAAAACAGTAAATTCACATAAATAAAAGGCAGCTCAATAGTGAAATTGCCAGAAGAATGTTCTCTGACTGCAGAGATGTTAAAGATAAACAGTATGTATAGGGGAAAGATTACAAAAGAAATGGCACCTTTAAACATATCTATAATTAGCCTAAAAGGGAGCCTATCCATAGCTGGAATAGAAAACGAATGGAACAAAGAATTCGAAGATTTAATCTCTATATTTCCAGAACAACTCCAAGACGTAGATTGGCATAGCTGAACTAAGAAAAATGCACATTTCCTTAAGGGACGAAAGAGGAAGGAAAACAGCTAGCTAGTGGACATTTTTTCTCAATACCTTTAATCTATTTATCTCTTTATTAGGACTAGTCTCTATAGGAATAATATTCAAAACATTGAGAAAACTATGGTTAGACTATAGGAAATAAAAGTCTCAAGGATTTCACGTAACTGTGAAACAAGAAGAAATTGAACTAAATTGATTCTTAGCAAAGTTATGGTTTCATTAAGAAAAAATAACTGTACTAAGAATTTTAAGTGTGGGAGGTTGTGAGAAGGTGTGAAAACCATCATAACCTGACTAAATTGTAAAAATAGCAAAGTGTGACTTTTGAGTAATGATAAAAGCAACGAAGTATTAATTTCCTTTGTGTAAGGAAAAAAAAACATTACATTTGAATAAGAATACCCTTGATCCAACAAGGGCCATAAAATGCAAATACAAGACCAGATCTCTTCAAACTCAAGAGGTCAACGACAAGAAATATTACGCGATTTGAATCACATGACAAAAACAGGGTTTTTAATAGAGAAAGCGGAAACTAACTTTTTGAACAAAGAGACTATTATTAGGATTACATCAAAACTAGTCTCTGGCCAATGAGAAACAAGAATGACAAAATAAGACAAAACTTAAAATAGGGATTCGGGGACGAAAACAGGGTAGACTTTTTTGGACCAAACAACGAGTAAGTGTTTTTTACTTTGTAATTAAGGTAGACTACCACTGTCTGTCTGAATTCCCCTTGGAGATAAAAGTTTGAAGATAAAATTAAAATAAGAAGAAAACCTCTAAAGATTTCTGTCACTTGGAGATAACTTTAATACGTATGTAGGAGAAAATAATAACAACTAGTGCTGAAATCTAACATTTTACTATAAGTTGGTGATTTTGGGTTTATAGATCGGTAGTACTTCCACTTAGACAAGGCTTGAGCCATTTGGACAAAACAGCATTTTAAGGTTAGAATAAGCTAAATTAAATTTCTTCCCAGAAATTTAAGCTTCGAATAACTGAGGGTTCAAAGAGGAAAGGAACCTTAACCAAGAAGTCAACGTTTAGAAGAGCCCTTTGTGCTCCCCTTTTCAGCCTAGAGTTCCTTGGAACTTAGCTTGACTGTATAAGGACCTTATATCCGAAAATTGGAATTATCGGACAACAACATTACTTGCACCCCCCCCCCCTTGTGCAATATTCAGACGTTTATACGAAGGAGAACCTGTTCCCTTTTAATCATTCTTTCATTTCGTTAAACCCGTACTGCATGTTTATACAAAAATGACCTTGATGTTTATACAGATAGGTTAAGGGAAAGGGAACAATATTGTCAATTTAAGAATTTCCAGACCTTTATGTCCTGATATTTTCAATTGAGAGTTTTCCTTGCTAAGGTAAAAGCTTACTAAAAGTCCAAGGAACACACAGCCCTTTTCAAGAAATAATAAGAGGATCTCTTGGTTTGGGTTAACGTAAATTGAAATAAAATCAAGTACGGTTATTCTTAACTTAGCCCAGCAATAGTTTGAACTAAAGGATTTTAATAACCCAGAACTCAAGCCTTGACTAGCTATTCAAGTGTAACTCTTTTAAGTAGAAACATTCGATAGCCTAGAATTAACTTAATCTTTTTCTTTTCGGTAAATGTTAGTGGATTGAACAAGTAGACCATGGACATTAGACCTAGAAGAGGTTTAGAAATATTCAAATAATTAGAATTAGAATATTTTTCTTTTTATCTATTTTGGAAAAAAAATCAGTTGTCACTGAATTCTGAGTACCGATTTCTTACCAAAGCGTCCGTTTGTAACACGCTACCAAATTTATTAGCCCTGATAGTAAGGGCAACCTTACAGGGGATAGCTGCCCTTGGATCTATTTTGACTATTAAAAGTGAGCTCAAACTTTCAGTATCCAATCAAATGAGCCCTCTCTGAAGTTTCTACGAGCATCCCTTTCATATGAACAATATATACCCCAGGGCATAACTTACAATGCCTGCCCTCAGGCCTGGGGGGTTGTGACGACACCTGAGTTTTTGTTATCGGACTTATGAGAAACTTTTAACTTAATGCCTATCTCAAAATTTTTATTGGATACATTTAGGGAAATGGTGCATGGGGGGCTAGTTGCCCTCCAATATCTTTTGACTCGAAAAAATTAACTAGAACATTCAATTTCCAATCAAATGACTCATCTCTGAATTTTTTACGAGCATCCCTTCAATAAGAACCATATAATCCCCAAGAGCATAACTTACAACATCTGACCTCGGGCCCTAGGGGGCTGTGTTGACCCCTGAGTTTTCATTATTTGGTCTTTGAACTATTTTAAGAAAAGTTATCTCAAAGTTCTTATCCGATGGGTTTGAGGAAAAAAGGGCGTGGAGGGGGGGAGGCTAGGTGCCCTCCTGACTCTTAAAGTGAACTAGAACTTTCGACTTCCAATCAAATGATCCCTCTTTGAAGTTAATACGAGCATCCCTTCCATAAGACCCATATATGCCCAAGGGCATAACTGACAACACCTGCCCCTGGGCTCTGGTGGGTTGTGTCCACACCAGATTTTTTGTTATATGATCTTTGAACTATTTTTAACAAAATAGCTAGCTTAAAATTTTTATTGGATGCATTTGGGAAAATAGGGTTTAGTGGGGGAGAGCCAGTTACCCTCCAATATCTTTTGACGCTTAAAACTGAACTGGAACTTTCAATTTCCAATCAAAGGAGCCCTCTCTGAAGTTTATACAAATATTTCTTCCATAAGAGCCATATATGCCCCCAGGGCATAACTTATAACCCTTGCCCCTGAAGACTGTGGGGGGAGTGTCCTGCTCAAACACATAATTTCCAGAACTTTCAACTACGTTGAACAAAATGGCTATGCCAGAATTTTGATTGGATGTGTTTGGGGAAATGGTGGGCGCGAAAGGGGTGTCAGTTGTCTTAGAATCACTTTCGACTATTAAAAAGAGAACTAGCCATTTGGATTTCCAATTGAATGAGCCCTTTCTGAAGTTTCTACAACAATGTTGTCTATACAAAACCTTATATGCCCCCAGGGCATAACTAACTACCCTTGCCCTGAGGACTGTGGGAGAGTTGTCAGAACTTAAAACTACGCTTAATAAAATGGCTGTCTCAAAATATTGATTGGATGCGTTTGGGGAAAAGGTGGGCGTGAGGGGGGGGGTATTTGCCCTCAAATCACTTTCGATAATTAAAAAAGGGTACTAGCCCTTTGAATTTCCAATCGAATGAGCCTTTTTTGAAGTTTCTACGACACCGCCTTCTATAAAAACCTTATATGCCCCCAGGGTATAACTTAAAACCCTTGCCTTGACGGTTGTGGGGGAGTGTCCTCCTCCAAAACGTATTTCTATCTGAAAATCAACTACACTGAACAAAATGGCTATCTCAAAATTTTGATTGGATGTGTTTGGGGGAATAATGAGCGTGGGGGGGCTAGTTGCCCTCCAATCACTTTCGGCTATTAAAAAGGGCATTAGCCCTTTGAATTTCCAATTGAATGAGCCTTTTTTGAAGTCTCTACGACAACGCCTTCTATAAAAACCTTTTATTCCCCGGGGTATAACTTAAAACCCTTGCCCTAAGGGTTGTGGGGGAGTATCCTCCTCAAAAAAAAATTTTCTATCTGGAAATCAACTACGCTGAACAAAATGGATATCTCAAAATTTTGATCGGATGTGTTTGGGGGAATGATGGGCGTAGGGGGGGGGGGGTTAGTTGCCCCCAATCACTTTCGACTATTAAAAAGGGCACTAGCCCTTTGAATTTCCAAACGAATGAGCCTTTTTTGAAGTTTTTACGACAAAGTCTTCTATAAAAACCCCATATGCCCCCAGAGCATAGCTTAAAACCCTTGCCCTGAGGGTTGTGGGGGATTTTTCTCCTCAATAACATGTTTTCTATCTGGAAATAAACTACGATGAACAAAATGGATATCTCAAAATTTTGACTGGATGTGTTTGGGGGAATGATGGGCGTGGGGGTGGGCGAGTTGCCCTCCAATCACTTTCGACTATTAAAAAGGGCACTATCCCTTTCAATTTCCAATCGAATTAGCCTTTTTTTGAAGTTTCTACGACAACACCTTGTATAAAACCTTATATACCGCCAGGGCATAACTTAAAACCCTTGCCCTGAGGGTTGCGGGGGAGTGTCCCCCTCAAAAATATATTTTCTATCTGGAAATTAACTACGCTGAACAAAATAGCTATCTCAAAATTTTGATTTGATTTGTCTGGGGAAATGATGGGCGTGGGGGGGGGGGGGCTAGTTTCCCTCCAATCACTTTCCACTATTAAAAAGGGCACTAGCCCTTTGAATTTCCAATCGAATGAGCCTTTTTTGAAGTTTCTACGACAACGCCTTTATAAAAACCTTATATGCCCCCAGGGCATAACTTAAAACCCTTTCCCTGAGGGCTGTGGGGGAGTATCCTCCTCAAAAATATATTTTCTATCTGGAAATCAACTAGGCTGAACAAAATGGCTATCTCAAAATTTTGATTGGATGTGTTTGAGGGAATGATGGGCGTTGGGGGGGGGGGCTTGTTGCCCTCCAATCATTTTTGAATATTAAAAAGGGCACTAGAACTCTCGATTTCCATTCGATTGAGCCCCCTTTGAAGTTTCTATGACGACCCCTTCCATATGAAGTGCCTCAAAAAAAAAAAATAATAATAATAAAACATTGGAGCCGTATGGCCTTTACTATGGGTAACGCTACAGCGTTAATAAAATTAAGGTAGGACACAAAACCCTTATGCCTTCCCAAGGGCAGAACAAAACTTGCACTTTCCTAAAAAATATATAAATGTTTTTTACTTTTATAACTTTAATAAATAAAATATTTTTAACATTTTGATTACTAAATATCAGTATATGTATATGAAATTGACAATGAACATTCATTTGTATTTTTTCAGTAAAGTGCAAATTTTGTTCTGGCCTTGGGAAAGCATAGGGGTTTTGCGCCCAACTTATATTGATTTCTGCTCGTTTTGGGTTTGACTCGGTTATTTATTGTAATTTCTGTTCGTTTTGGGTTGCATCTATTTATCGATGCTGATTTGTGGTAGTTTCGAGCTTGGTAGATTATTTTATTTTATTTTTGCTCATTTTTTTGTTTAATGGAGTTCTTTTCTTTCTTTTGAAAAATTTATTTTGTGGAAATTTTTTTTAAATTAATTTCTGTTCGTTTTATATTGACATAGTCTTTTCAGGGAAAAAGAAAACAACACTTTAAATCTTTTCGTTTTTTAAGACTTTATAGTTTGGGCTGCTATTTGTATGCTGGAGAAAAATGTTTAGCAATTTTAAAAATCTGGACACAAATAGTACTGTTTAACTTAGTTTCATACCTCCTCTAGTTGACCTGAAATGGAAAACTTGATACCATTCGCAAAAAAATCTGTTTACTTTCTTTGATAGCTTGGATACACTTACACTATTTTGATTTAGTTAAGTTTTAAGTAGGATACTGCTGAGATGCCTTATTGGGAATTAGCATTATCACAGTGTATTTTGATTTAATCTTAAGGCAACATTTAGTTTTTAAACATAATGGAACAATGGGAGGGTGGGAGTGGAAGGGGGATTAGTTGCCCTCCAATCACTTTCGATTATTAAAAAGGGCATCAACCCTTTCTATTTTCAATCGAATGAGCTCCTTTCGAAGTTCCCACGACAACTCCTTCGATACGAAGTGCTCTGGTCTAAACAACAACAACAACAAAAAATATTACTAATCACTTTCGACTATTAAAAAGGGCACTAGCCTTTGAATTTCAAATCGAATTAGCCTTTTTTGAAGTTTTTACGGCAACGCCTTCTATAAAAACCTTATATGCGCCCAGGGCATAACTTAAAACCCTTGCCCTGAGAGTTGTGGGGGAGTGTCCTTCTCAAAAACATATTTTCTATCTGGAAATCAACTAGCCTACGCTAAACAAAATGGCTATCTCAAAATTTTGATTGTATGTGTTTGGGTGAATGATGGACGTGGGGGAGGGGCTAATTCCCCTTCAATCACTTTCGACTATTAAGAAGGGAACTAGCCCTTTGAATTTCCAATCGAATGAGCCGGTTTTGAAGTTTCTACGACAATGCCTTCTTATAAATCCTTATATGCCCCCAGGGCATAACTTAAAACCCTTGCCCTGAGAGTTGTAGGGGAGTGTCCTCTGGGGGAGTGTCCTCCTAAAAAACATATTTTCTATCTGGAAATCAACTAGCCTACGCTGAACAAAATGGTAATCTCAAAATTCTGATTGGATGTGTTTGGGGGAATGATGGGTGTGGGGGGCTAGTTGCCCTCCAATTACTTTCAACTATTAAAAAAGGCACTAGCCCTTTGAATTCACAATCGAATGAGTCTTTTTTGAAGTTTCTACGACAACGCCTTCTATAAAAACCTTATATGCCCCAGGGCATAACTTAAAACCTTTGCCCTGAGGGTTGTGGGGGAGTGTCCTCCTCAAAAACATATTTTCTATCGGGAAATCAACTACGCTGAGCAAAATAACTATCTCAAAATTTTGACTGGATGTGTTTGGGGAATGATGGGCACGGGGGGGGCTAGTTTCCCTCCAATCCCTTTCGACTTTTAAAAAGGGCATTAGCCCTTTAAATTTCCAATCGAATGAGCATGTTTTGAAGTTTCTACGACAACGCCTTCTATCAAAACCTCATAAGCCCCCAGGGCATAACTTAAAACCCTTGCCCTGAGGGTTGTGGGGGAGTGTCTTCCTCAAAAATATATTTTCTATCTGGAAATCAACTACGCTCAACAAAATGGATATCTCAAAATTTTGATTGGATGTGTTTGGGGGAAAGAAGGGCGTGGGGGGGGGGGGGCTAGTTGCCCTCCAATCCCTTTGGACTATTAAAAAGGGCACTAGCCCTTTGAATTTCCAATCGAATGAGCCTTTTTTGAAGTTTCTACGACAACGCCTTCTATAAAAACCTTATGTGTCCCCAGGGCACAACTTAAAACCCTCTCCCTGAGGGTTGTGGGGGAAAGTCCTCCTCAAAAACATATTTTCTATCTTGAAATCAACTACGCTGAACAAAATGGCTATCTTAAAATTTTGATTGGATGTGTTTTGGGGAATGACGGGCGGGGGGGGGGGCTAGTTGCCCTCCAATCACTTTTGACTATTAAAAAGGGAACTAGAACTCTCGATTTCCATTCGATTGAGCCCCCTTTGAAGTTTCTATGACGACCCCTTCCATATGAAGTGCCTCAAAAAAAAAAATAATAATAATAAAACATTGGAGCCGTTTTTTCCAATCGAAAGAGCCTGTTTTGAAGTTTCTACAACAACGCCTTGAAAAGAAACCTTATATGCCCACAGGGCATAACTTAAAACCCTTGCCCTGAGGGTTGTGGGGGAGTGTCATCCTCAAAAACATATTTTCTATCTGGAAATCAACTACGCTGAACAAAATGGCTATCTCACAATTTTAATTGGATGTGTTTGGGGGAATGATGGGCGTGGGGGGAGGGCTAGTTGCCCTTCAATAACTTTCGATTATTAAAAAGGGCACTAGCCCTTTGAATTTCCAATCGAATGAGCCTGTTTTGAAGTTTCTACGACAGCGCCTTCTATAAAAATATTTTATGCCCCTAGGGCATAGCTCAAAACCCTTGCCCTGAGGGTTTTGGGGGAGTGTCCTCCTCAAAAACAAATTTTCCATCTGGAAATCAACTACGCTGAACAAAATGGCTATCTCAAAATTTCGATTGAATGTATTTGGGGGAATGACTGGCGTAAGGGGGGGAAGGGGGCTAGTTGCCCTCCAATCCCTTTCGACTATTAAAAAGAGCACTGGAACTCTTGATTTCTAATCGAATGAGCCCCTTTTGAAGTCTTTACGACGACCCCATCTATATGAAGTGCCCTGCTTTAAAGAAAAAAAAAAATAAACTGTACATTGTCAACATTGATCTTATATGCCCTCAGGGCATAACTTAAAACCCTTGCCCTGAGGGTTTTGGGGGAGTGTCCTCCTCAAAAAGATATTTTCTATCTGGAAATCAACTACGCCGAACAAAATGGCTATCTCAAAATTTTTATTGGATGTATTTTGGGGAATGATGGGCGTGGGGGGGGGGGGGGCTAGTTGCCCTCCAATCACTTTTGACTATTAAAAAGGGCAATAGCCCTTTGAATTTCCAGTCAAATGAGCCTGTTTTGAAGTTTCTACGACAACCCCTTCAATAGAAACCTTATATGCCCCCAGGGCATAACTCAAAACCCTTGCCCTGAGGGTTGTGGGGGAGTGTCTTCCTCAAAAACATATTTTTATCTGGAAATCAACTACGCTGAACAAAATGGCTATCTCACAATTCTGATTGGATGTGTTTGGGGGAATGATGGGCGGGGGCGGCTATTTGCCCTTCAATCACTTTTGACTATTAAAAAGGGCAATAGCCCTTTGAATTTCCAGTCAAATGAGCCTGTTTTGAAGTTTCTACGACAACGCCTTCTATAGAAACCTTATATGCCCCCAGGGAATAACT
This sequence comes from Artemia sinica, assembly GCA_027921565.1. Classification (NCBI taxonomy): domain Eukaryota; kingdom Metazoa; phylum Arthropoda; class Branchiopoda; order Anostraca; family Artemiidae; genus Artemia; species Artemia sinica. The sequence continues at coordinate 24,929,376 of CM051264.1, read as the reverse complement.
TAAAACCCTTGCCCTGAGGGTTGCGGGGGAGTGTCCTCCTCAAAAACACATTTTTTATCTGGAAATCAACTACGCTGAACAAAATGGCTATCTCAAAATTTAGATTGAATGTATTTGGGGGAATGACTGGCGTAAGAGGGGGGGAAGGGGCTAGTTGCCCTCCAATCACTTTTGACTATTAAAAAGAGCACTAGAACTCTCGAGTTCTAATCGAATGAGCCCCTTTTGAAGTCTCTACGACGACCCCTTCTATCTGAAGTTCCCTGCTTTAAAGAAAAAAAAAATAATAAACTGTACATTGTCAACATTGATCTTATGCCCTCAGGGCATAACTTAAAACCCTTGCCCTAAGGGTTGTGGGGGAGTGTCCTCCTCAAAAAGATATTGTCTATCTTGAAATCAACTGCGCTGAACAAAATGGCTATCTCAAAATTTTGATTGGATGTGTTTGTGGTAATGACAGGCGTGGGGGGGATAGTTGCCCTCCAATCATTTTCGACTATTAAAAAGGGCACTAGCTACTCCAATTTCCAATCGAATGAGCCCTTTCCGAAGTTTCTACGACAATTCCTTCGATACGAAGTGCCCGGGTATGGAGAAAAAAAAAACAACAAAAAATAAAAAAACAAAAAAATAATACATTGTGCCCACATCGTTCTTTCTTAGGCAGCGCCAGCGCGCTGCCTATGATACGTTAGAGTGAAATTATGAAACAGTATTCCGCTGGAAATAAAAGATTCTGTTTCAGTTCCTTCATTTCGATTCAATTATAAAAAAAAACATTTTCTTTCTACTAGTACACATGGATAATGTTTAAGAGGATTCTTTCTTCTTTTTTTTTTCTTTTTTCTGTAATGCAGAGTGCCTTTTCCAGTTCTTTCTGTTTCAAAGTTTAATACTGTGTTGTTCTGTCAATAATCAGTGATATATTAATATGAATACTTGACGATCTCCAGGGGCTACATTTAGGCCCTCGGGATCATTGATCAGTCCCTGGAGTTGTGTTTTATTTGTGTGTTTATATTCAAAAAAATCAAAGTCAAAGTAAAAAATCAGACAATGTTGAGCTAAATCAAAAGATACTATCTGCATCCAGTTTACCAAAAAGCTGCATCTGCAATATTTTAGGAACATGTACGGGTATTGACTTAAAACTTTCACAGCTACTACTACCACTGTAGCTATTATAGCTGCAACTACTTATGAATGTGACTGCGACTACTTCTGACTGCGACTTCTAATACGACTGCGATTACTTACGACTATGACTACGACTACTTAGGACAGCTACTGCGACTACTTGTGACCACGACTACTTGGAACTACACCTGAGACTACTTGAAACTTTGTCCATTCTTGACTGGGACTACTTTTAACTGCAACTGAAACTACTTGCGACTGCGACTACGGCTGCTTACAAATGCGACTGTGACTTCTTGCGACTGTGACTATTTGTGTGTGCAACTACTTCTACTACTGTTGAATAAAATCAAAATATTTTAAGTGTCCAGGTTGTCAAAAGGCCTTATCTGAAATATTTCAGGAAGGACTAAGAGTATTAAGTTGAAAATTTCAGGGAATGTTGAGGGGGACGTTGCAGTAAGTCAAAGGGCTCTATGTGCATCCAGGTGCTCAAAAGTGTATATGTAGTATCTCGAAAATGCTAAGGATATTGAGTTGAAACTCTCAGAGAATATTGCAGGGGGGGACGCTGCACTACGTCAAAGAAAACATGCTCATCCAGGTGGTCAAAAAGCCGTACCTGGGCGTATCTATATCAAACAGTTCGTGGTAACAAACTGTAAGTAGGGAGCGACCCGGCTCAATGGTAACCGAAACTCTAGAAAACGGGTTTTTGATACCAATAGATACATCAAAAGAATCAGATTTCAATGCTGATTTCAAATATATAATTTTCATCAAGTTTAGTGCTACCCATCAAAAGTTACGCGCCTGAGAAAATTTGGCTGATTTTCAAAAAAAGGGGGAAAGACCCCCTAAAAGTTATAGAACCTTAATGAAAATCACACCATCATATTCAGCGTATCAGAGAACCCTACTGTAGAGGTTTCAAGCTCCTATCTACCAAAATGTGGAATTTTGCATTTTTTGCCAGAAGAAAGATCAAGGATGCGTGTTTATTTGTTTTTTTGTTTTTTTTGTTTGTTTTTTTTCCCCAGGGGTGATCGTATCGACCCAGTGGTCCTAGAATATCGTGGGAGGGCTCATTGGAATGGAAATTAAAAGTTCTAGTGCCCTTTTTAAGTGACCAAAAAAATGGAGGGTAACTAGGCCCCCTCCCACGCTTTTTTTATTCCCAAAGTCACCTGATCAAAATTTTGAGATAGCCATTTTGTTCAGCATGGTCGAAAATATGATAAATCTGTCTTTTAGGATGACGTAATCCCCCGAAGTCCCCAGGGGGAGGGCTAAAAGTTATGAACTTTACCCAATGTTAACATATAGTATTGGTTATTGGGAAGTACACAGAAGTTTTTAGGAGTTTTTTTTCTGGTTGTGGGAGGGAAGGGTGGGCCGGGGGTTATGTTGGAGGATCTGTCCATGAAGGAAGTTTTCATGGGGGAAGGAAAATTGCCATGAAGGGGGCGCCGGACTTTTCAGCATTATTTATTGGTTATTGGGAAGTATACAGACATTTTCAGGAAGGACTTTTTTCTGGAGAGGGGGGGGGGGCTAGAGGAGGGGGTTACTCTGGAGAATCTTTCCGTGGAGGATGTTTCTTTGGGGTAAGGGACATTTCTATGAAGGGGGCGCCGGATTTCCAAGCATTATTTATAAAACGATCAGAAATTAAATAAAAAAAAACAAGTTTTTTCAACTGAAAGTAAGAAGGAACATTGGAACTTAAAACGAACAGAAATTATAACGTATGTGAGGGGGTTCTCCCCAAGTCAATACCTCGCTCTTTACGCTACAGTTTTTTTTAGTGCTTTCAAAAGATCTATCTATTCTAATTAAACGGCCTTTGTGATTCAGGGGTTTGTGAATCAAAATTTTTTTTAACTTTTAACGTAAAGAGCGTGGTATTGACTAAGGGGAGAACCCCTTCATATACGTAATAACATATACATAATAAAAAAAAACAATAAAAAAACAAGCGATACGGCTCAATAGCAATCGAAACTTTTAAAAACGGAATTTTGATGTCAATAAATGTATCAAAATAATGTGTTTATAATGCTGATTCTAAATATATAAATTTTATTAAGTTTAGTATTACTCATCAAAGGCTACGAGCCTGAGAAAATTTACTCGATTTTTTAAAGAGGGGGGAAACATCCCCTAAAAGTGAAAGAATTTTAATGAAAATCACACCGTCAGATTCAGCGTATCAGAAAACCCTATTACGTAGGTTTCAAGCTCATATCTGCAAAAATCTGCAACTTTGTATTTTTTGCCAGAAGAAAAATATACGAATATAGAAGTTAGTTACGTAAGTGAATTTGTAAAGACATCCATTTAGCAAAAGAAAAGTAAAATTTTTATGCAAATTTTGTTTACTTATTCAATGACGGTTAGCCAAAATAAAAGCTGCATTAACTAAAAAACGATCAGAAATTAAAAAAAAACAAGTTTTTTAAACTGAAAGTAAGGAGCGACACTAAAACTTAAAACGAACAGAAATTATTCCGTATATGAAAGGGGCTGTCCCCTCCTCAACGCCTCGCTCTTTACGCTAAACTTTTTTATTGTTTTAAAAAATAAAGTTGTGAGACAGAGTCAAACTTTAGCGTAAAGAGCGAGGCGTTGAGGAGGGGACAGCCCCTTTCATATACGGAATAATTTCTGTTCGTTTTAAGTTTTAATGTCGCTCGTTACTTTCAGTTTAAAAAACTTGTTTTTTTTATTTAATTTATCTTAGGAATGGTTAAGGGTATTAAGTTGAAATTTTGACAGAATTCTAAGGGGATGCTAAACTAAATCCAAAGACACTATGTGTATCCAAGTTGTCATAATGACATATTTTCAGCGTCTCAAGAACAGTTAAGTGTACTAAGTTATAATTTTAAGAGAAGGGTGAAGGGGATATTCTACTTAAAAACACTATGTGCATCCCTGTTGTCAAAAAGGTGTATCTGTAATATATTTGGAACGGCTATAATTATGCTGTTGAAAGTTTCAGAAAATGTCAATTTGGATGTTGAACTATATCAGAAGACACCATATGAACAAAGGTTGTAAAAATCGCATATCTATAACACGTCCGGAACAATTAAGGAAGTTATGTTGGAACTCTCAGAGAATGTTGAATGGGGTTTTGGACTCAATCAAAAGTCACTAGCTTGGACACAGAGGTTTGACCGATATTCGTAATATTATTAATAGAAAGAATTTAACAATAAAAAACAAACAGAAATTAATTAAAATCTCACTGAAAGTAAGTTTTCAAAGAAAAGTAAAGAGCCATATTAAAACCGAAGACGAGTAGAAATAAATTCCTATAATAATTCAAACTCAAAACGACCAAAAATTACTATAAAAAAATAACTGAAACCTATAACAAACAAAATTGAAATACATAACCACACTAAACATTAAGATAAAAATACTGGTATAGATGAATAACTAAATCCTAAAACGAGTAAAAATTAAAATTAATATTCAATTCTTACTTAAAACGTACAAAAATTTCCTACAAACAAAAGTGTGGCTGTCATCTTAATTATTATGGTGATTTATTTCTATTTTTAGCTAATGACTTGAAAAGTGAAAGTACAATGTCCAAAATACATATAGTTTTATATTAAAAGATTTAAAGATTTAAAAATTTATGGTTAATGTACGGCTCAGTAGTCAAGTTTGTTTTAAGTTTGACTTGAGCAATCATTTTTATTCATATTTGGATTTATTTGTTCATCTACATCAGTATTTATTATTTTTGTGTTTAATGTGCTCATTTATTTTTATTCCGGTTTGTTTTGGGTGTCATTTGTTCTTTTTTAGAAATTTCTGGTCGTTTAGAGTTTGAATTATTATAGGACTTTATTTCTTACTCGTCTTAAGTTTTAATTTGGATTTTTACTTTTTTTAAAAAAAAATGTCTTTTTTGGAAAGTTTTTTGACAATACAAGAAAACAACATTAATGTGTTGTTTCTCATTGTAAAAGATCAAATTGGGCCTAACAGGGCCTTCTGGGGTATATCATTGTAAATTGGAAGAGGATCAGAATATACGTATCGGTATTTGAATACTTGGGCTCTATCAGAGAGGAAAGACACCAACGTTGTGATTTAATTGGGGTTAGTTTGAGATTCATTTAATAGTCTTTTTTCGGCCAATGTATCGCGGTTATTTTAATCAAAAGCTTTTTGTAAGTCTACTGCTATAGTTTTAGTCCAGGTATTAGGCTCTTCAAGTTTGTTACGCATTGTGTTCAGAAGGCGAACAAGATAGTAGCCAATGGATGTAGAATACAACTTTCCAAATTGCCAAAGACCAACCTTTGGGATTACCTTTAGTCGGAGCCACTCAGCTAAAAATCTTTCAAATAGTTAAACAAACCAGGAGTATGTATAATTAAGATCGATCTGGTGGACTGCGATGAAAAGGTTGAGAGCCATGACTAATTGGAGAAAAGCCAAGACAGTCTGAGTGGTCACAATCTCGCTTGTTACCTTTCTTTTTCACAGAACAGAAAACTTGATATTCTGGGGGGTGGGGGTGTCAGACTCATAGGAGTAATGGATTTAATGTATAGATTTCAAATAGTTTTGAATCGGTTGACTTTCTTAACATTTTTACTCACTGGCATTTCGGACTAATTTTGCCAAAAAATTTGTTTTCTGGCAGAAAATGGCACTTTCTTATGGTACAATCTCTTTTATGACTAGACTGGTACTAGAATTTCCTACTTCAGTTCAAGTAGCATTATCGCAATTATATACTGCCTAATGTTAGATACGATGACCCCTGGGAAATACAAAAAGAGCATTGACAATAGTAGTGGTGCCCAGGGCCGGAAAAGGGATGATTAGAACGATTGAGTTCAATCGGGCCCTGCGCTTGAAAGGACCCGTACTGCCATCAAAATGAACAATTGATTTTAGAAATTTGGAAGTGTTCTTAGAAATTCCAGTAAGCGTTGCTTCTGCAGTAAGATCACTTTCCAGGCTAAAACCAATAAAAAAAACTATCCAATATCAATAATAAATCAGGGCAGACTAAATAGTTTAGCAATTACTTTGATTGAAAGTGAAGACGAGATAGAAGAAATATGTAGTTGAAAGATAAGCGGCAGCGAGAATTACAACGACTCAAAAACTGAAGTGAAGATAAGAAAAAAAAACAAAAAAAAAAAAAAAAAAAAAAACAAAAAACAAGTGGTTACAGACATGTGGCAATAAGGATCAGAACCAATGAAGATGAAAATGAAGAACATAGAAATGTGTGGTTAGAAGATAATCAGCAGCAACAATTACAAGCAACAGTAGGAATCAGAACGTGTCAAAAATGAAAGTGAAGAATAAAGGTAGGGTTACCTACAAAGATGATTTACTTGTTGGCTGCTGCCTGCTTGGTTGAATTGCATTCCTGCATCAAGGTTTTATAAGGTTTTTATTGAAAGCGTTGTCGTAGAAACTTCAAAAGGGCTCATTCGATTGAAAAAATTTAAAGGGCTAGCGCCTTTTTTTAATAGTTGAAAGTATTTGAAGAGCAACTAACGCCCCTCTCACGCCCACCATTTCCCCAAACACATCCAATCGAAATTTTGAGATAGCTGTTTTGTTTAACGTAGTTGAAAGTTCTGGAAATTAGGTCTTTGAGGATGATAACCCCCTCACAGCCCTCAGGGCAAAGGTTGCCATTTATGCCCTGGGGGCATACAAGGTGTTTATAGAAAGCGTTGTCGTAGAAACTCAAAAACGGCTCATTCGATTGGATATTGAAAGGGCTGGTGCCCTTTTTAATTGTCGAAAGTGATTGGAAGGCTTGACATTTTCATAGTAAAGATCGATGTGGGTACAATGTGTTAGTATTTTTTTTTTGTTTAGACCAGGGCACTTTGTATCGAAGGAGTTGTCGTAGGAACTTAGAAAAGGGCTTATTCGATTGAAAATAGAAAGGGCTAATGCCCTTTTTAATAGTCGAAAGTGATTGGAGGGCAACTAGTTCCCCCTCCAACGCCCACCCTCCCATTTGCCCATTATGTTTAAAAACTAAATGTTGTCTTAAGATTAAATCAAAGTGTACTTTGCTAATGGTAATTCCCAATAAGGCATCTCAGCAGTATCCCAAGAACAACTGAGGGTATAATGTTCAAACTTTTGGGGCAATTTCTGCTCTTAAAATTTAACCAGATCCAAATAGCGTAAGTGTATCCAAGCTATCAAAAAAAGTAAACAGATTTTTTTGCGAATGGTATCAAGTTTTTTGTGTATGTTGTTAAAAATTGCTGAAATTTTATTCCAGCATACAAAGCAGGCCAAACTATAAAATCTTAAAAAAACGAAAAGATTTAAAGTATTATTTTCTTTTTCCCTGAAAAGACTATGTCAATATAAAACGAACAGAAATTAATTAAAAAAAACTTTTTCCACAAAATAAATTTTTCAAAGGAAAGAAAAGAACTCCATTAAACCAAAAATGAGCAAAAATAAAATCAAATAATCTACCAAGCGTGAAACTACCACAAATCAGCATCGATAAATAAATGAAACCCAAAACGAACATAAATCATAGGCAGCGCGCTAGCGCTGCCTAAGTAAAGAACGATGTGGGCACAATGTGTTTTTTTTTCTCCATACCCGGGCACTTCGTATCGAAGGAGTTGTCGTAGAAACTTCGAAAAGGGCTCATTCGATTGGAAATTGGAGTGGCTAGTGCCTTTTTTAATAGTCGAAAGTGATTGGAGGGCAACTAGCCCCCCACGCCCATCATTCCCCCAAACACATCCAATCAAAATTTTGAGATAGCCATTTTGTTCAGCGTAGTTGATTTCCAGATAGAAAATATGTTTTTGAGGCGGACACTACCCCACAACCCTCGGGCAAGGGTTTCAAGTTATGCCCTGAGGGCATATAAGAACGATGTTGGAATAATGTATCATTTGTTGTCGTAGAAACTTCGAAAATGGCTCATTCAATTGGAAATTAGAGTGGCTTGTGGCCTTTTTAATAGTCGGAAGTGAATGGAAGGCAACTAACACCCCTTCCACGCCCACTATTTCCCGAAATATATCCAATCAAAATTTTGAGATAGCCAGTTTGTTCAGCGTAGTTGCTTTCCACGTAGAAATTATGTTTTTGAGGAGGACACTCCCCCAGAGCCTTTAGGGCAAGGGTTGTAAGTTATGCTCTCGGGGCATATAAGGTTTTATAGAAGGCGTTGTCGTAAAAACTTCAAAAAAGGCTCATTGAATTGGAAATTCAAAGAACTAGTGCCCTTTTAATAGTCGAAAGCGATTGGAGGGCAACTAGCCCCCCCACCCACGCCAATCATTCCCCCAAACACATCCAATCAAAACTTTGAGATAGCCATTTTGTTGAGCGTAGTTGATTTCCAGATAGAAAATATGTTTTGAGGAGGACACTCCCCCACAACCCTTGGGGCAAGGGTTTTAAGTTATGCCCTGGGGCCAAATAAGGTTTTATTGAAGGTGTTGTCGTAGAACGACAACGATTGGAAATTCAAAGGGCTAGTGCCCTTTTTAATAGTCGAAAGTGATTGGAGGGAAACTAACACCCCTTCCACGCCCACCATTTCCCGAAACATATCCAATCAAAATTTTGAGATAGGCACTTTGTTCAGCCTAGTTGATTTCCAGATAGAAAATATGTTTTCGAGGAGGACACTCCCCCACAACCCTTGGGGGAGGGGTTTTAAGTTATGCCCTGAGGGCATATAAGAACGATGTTGGCCTAATGTATCATTTATTATTATTTTTTTCTTCAGAGCAGGGCACTTCGTATCAAAGAAGTTGTCGTAGAAACTTCGTAAAGGGCTCATTCAATTGGAAATTGGAGTGGCTTGTGCCCTTTCTAATAGTCGAAAGTTTTTGGAAGGCAAACTAACACCCCTTTCACGCCCACAATTTCCCGAAATACATCCAACCAAAATTTTGGGATAGCCATTTTGTTCAGCGTAGTTGATTTCCACATAGAAATTATGTTTTTGAGGAGGACTATCTCCCACGGTCTTCAGGGCAAGGGTTGTAAGTTGTGCCTTGGGGGCATATAAGGTTTTATAGAAGGCGTTGTCGTAAAAACTTCAAAAAAGGCTCATTCGATTGGAAATTCAAGGGGCTAGTGCCCTTTTTAGTAGTCGAAAGAGATTGAAGGGCAACTAGCCCCCATGCCCATCATTCCCCCAAACACATCCAATCAAAATTTTGAGATAGCCATTTTGTTTAGCGTAGTTGATTTCCAAATAGAAATAATTTTTTGGAGGAGGACACTCCCTCTCAGCCTTCAGGGCGAGGGTTGTAAGGTATTCCCTGGAGGCATATAAGGTTTTTATAGAAGGCTCTGTCGTAGAAAACTTCAAAAAAGGCTCATTCGATTGGAAATTCAGAGGGCTAGTGCCCTTTTTAATAGTCGAAAGTGATTGAAGGGCAACTAACCCCCTCTCACGCCCACCTTTTCCCCAAACACATCCAATCAAAATTGTGAGATAACCATTTTATTCAACGTAGTTTTGAGTTCTGTAAATTAGGGGATGAGGAAGGGGATGACCACCCCACCACAGCCCTCAGGACAAGGGTTGTAAGTTAGGCCTCTGGGCATATAAGATTTTTATAGAACGGGTTGTCGTAGAAACTTCAAAAAGGGCTCATTCAATTAGAAATTGAAATGGCTAGTGCCCTTTTTAATTGTCGAATTAATTGGAAGGCAACTAACACCCATTCCACGCCCACCATTTCCCCAAACAGATCCAATCCAAATTTTGAGATAGCCATTTTGTTTCACGCAGTTAAAGTTCAGGAAATTTTACTTTTGAGTAGGACTCTACCCCCACAGTCTTCAGGGCAAGGGTTTTAAGTTATGCCCTGGAGGCTTATAAGGTTTTTACTGAAATCTTTGTCGTAAAAACTTGAAAAAGGGCTCATTCGATTGGAAATTCAAAGGTCGAGTGTCCTTTTTAATAGTCGAAAGTGATTTGAGGGCAACTAGCCTCCTTCTCTCGCCCACCTTTTCCCCAAACACATCCAGTCAAAGTTTTAGATAGCCATTTTGTTCAGTGTTGTGGATTTTCAGATAGAATAATGTTTTTGAGGAGGACACTCCCCCACAGCCCTCAGGGCAAGGGTTTTAAGTTATGCCCTGGGGGCATATAAGGTTTTTATAGAACGCGTCGTCGTAGAAACTTCAAAAACGGCTCGTTCGATTGGAAATTTAAAGGACTAGTGCCCTTTTTAATAGTCGAAAGTGATTGGAGGGCAACTAACCCCCCTTCCACGCCCAAACTTATCCAGTCAAAATTTTTAGCTAGCCATTTTGTTCCACGCAGTTTAAAGTTCAGGAAATTATACTTTTGAGCAGGACACTCCCCCCACAGTCTTCAGGGCAAGGGTTATAAGTTATGCCCTGGAGGCTTATAAGTTTTTACTGAAATCTTTGTCGTAAAAACTTGAAAAAGGGCTCATTCGATTGGAAATTTAAAGGACTAGTGCCCTTTTTAATATTCGAAAGTGATTTGAGGGCAACTAACCCCCCTTCCACGCCCAAACTTATCCAGTCAAAATTTTTAGCTAGCCATTTTGTTCCACGCAGTTTAAAGTTCAGGAAATTATACTTTTGAGCAGGACACTCCCCCCACAGTCTTCAGGGCAAGGGTTATAAGTTATGCCCTGGAGGCTTATAAGGTTTTTACTGAAATCTTAGTCGCAAAAACTTGAAAAAGGGCTCATTCGATTGGAAATATAAAGGACTAGTGCCCTTTTTAATATTCGAAAGTGATTTGAGGGCAACTAACCCCCCTCTCACGCCCAACTTTTCCCCAAACACATCCAATCAAAATTTTTAGATAGCCATTTTATTCAACGAAGTTGAAAGTTTTGGAAATTAGGTGTTTAAGGATGACAACCCATCCCCCATCCAACCCCTAAGCAAAGAACGATGTGGGCACAATGTCCCATGTCCAATGTCCACCCCCCCATCCATCCACTTCGTATCGATGGAGTTGTCGTGGGAATTTCTAAAAGGGCTCATTCGATTGAAAATAGAAAGGGATGATGCCCATTTTATTAGTCGAAAGTGATTGGAGGGCAAATAATCCCATTCCACTCCCACGCCCACCCTCCTATTTGCCCATTATGTTTAAAAACTAAATGTTGCCTTAAGATTAAATCCAAATGGACTTTGATAATGCTAATTCCCAATAAGGTATCTCAGCAGTATCCCAAGAACGACTGAGGGTATTATGTTTAAAATTTCGAGGCTACTTCTGATATTAAGATTAACCAAATCAAAATGGTGTAAGTATATTCAAGCTATCAAAGAAAGTAAACAGATTTTTTGCGAGTGGTATCAAGTTTTCCATTTCAGGTCAACTAGAGGAGGTATGAAACTAAATCAAACAGTACTATTTGTGTCCAGATTTTTAAAAGGGTGTATGTTGTTAAAAATAGCTGAAAATTTTTCTCCAGCCTGCAAATATTAGGCCAAACTATAAAGTCTTAAAAAATGGAAAAATTTAAAGTATTATTTTCTTTTTCCCTGAAGAGACTATGTCAATATAAAACGAACAGAAATTAATTAAAAGACTTTTTTCCACAAAATAAGTTTTTCAAAGAAAAGTAAAGAACTCTATTGAACAAAAAATGAGCAAAAATAAAATTAAATAATCTAGCAAGCGTGAAACCACCACAAATCAGCATCTATAAATAAATGAAACCCAAAACGAACAGAAATTACAATAAATAACCGAGTCAAACTCAAAACGAGCAGAAATTAATATAAGTTGGGCGCAAAACCCCTGTGCCTTCCCAAGGCCAGAACAAAATTTGTACTTTACTGAAAAAAATACAAATGAATATGCATTGTCAGTTTAATATACATATACTGATATTTAGTAATCAAAATGTTAATATTATTTGATTTATTAAAGTTATAAAAGTAAAAACAATTATATTTTTTTTCAGTAAAGTGCAAATTTTGTTCTGCCCTTGGGAAGGCATAGGGGTTTTGTGCCCTACTCACGTTGTAAGTTATGCCCTGGGGGCATATAAGGTTTTTTTTTAAAGAAAGTGTTGTCGTAGAAAATTAAAAAAAGGAATCATTCGATTGGAAATTCAAACGGCTAGTGCACTGTTATGTTAATTTCTGCTCGTTTTGAGTTTGACTCGGTTATTTATTGTAATTTCTGTTCGTTTTGGGTTTCATTTATTTATCGATGCTGATTTGTGGTAGTTTCACGCTTGGTAGATTATTTGATTTCATTTTTGCTAATTCTTTGTTTAATGTAGTTCTTTACTTTTCTTTGAAAAACTTATTTTGTGGAAAAAGTTTTTTTTTAATTAATTACAATAAATAACTGAGTCCAACTCGAAACGACTAGAAATCAACATGATTAGGGCTCAAAACCCCTGTGCCTTCCCAAGGCCAGAACATAATTTGCACTTTACTGAAAAATAATACAAATGAATGTGAATTGTCAGTTAATATACATATACTGATATTTAGTAATCAAAATGTTAATATTATTTAAGTAAAGTTATAAAAATAAAAACATTATATTTTTCAGTAAAGTGCAATTATGTTCTGGCCTTGGGAAGGCATAGGGGTTTTGAACCCTACTCACGTTGTAAGTTATGCCGTGGGGGCATATAAGGTTTTTTTTCAAGAATGTGTTGACGTAGAAAATTAAAAAAAGGAATCATTCGATTGGAAATTCAAACGGCTAGTGCACTGTTTAATAGTCGAAAGTGGTTGGAGGGCAAGTTACCCCTCTCTCACGCCTACCATTTCCCCAAACACATCCAATCAACATTTTGAGATAATTTCGTTCAAATTAGTTGAAAGGTCCGGAAATTATGTCTTTGAGGGTGACAACCCCCTCACAACCCTCAGGGCAAGGGTTGTAAGTTATGCCCAGGGGCATAAAAGGTTTTATAGAAAGCGTTGTCATAGAAACTTCAAAAAGGGCACATTCGGTTGGAAATTGAAGGGCTAGTGCCTTTTTTAATAGTTGAAAGTGATTGGTGAGCAACTAACCTCCCTCTCACGCCCACCATTTCCCCAAACACATCCAATCAAAATTTTTAGATAGACATTTCCTTCAACGTAGTTGAAAGTTCTGGAAATTAGGTCTTTGAGGATTACAACCCCCAGCCCTCAGGGCAAGGGTTTTAAGTTATGTCCTGGGGGCATATAAGGTTTTTATTGAAGGCGTTGTCGTAGAAACTTCAAAAGGGCTCATTCGATTGGAAATTAAAAGGGATAGTGCTTTTTTTTAATAGTTGAAAGCGATTGGAGAGCAACTAACGCCCCTCTCACACCCACCATTTCCCCCAAACACATCCAATCAAAAATTTGAGATAGCCGTTTTATTTAAAGTAGTTGAAAGTTCTGGAAATTAGGTCTTTGAGGATGCCAACCCCCTCACAGCCTTCAGGGCAAGGGTTGTCATTTATGCCCTGAGGGCATATAAGGTGTTTATAGAAAGCATAGTCGTAGAAACTCAAAAAGGGCTCATTCGATTGGAAGTTGAAAGGGTTAGTTGCCTTTTTAATTGTCGAAAGTGATTGGAAGGCTTGACAATTTTATAGTTAAGATCGATTTGGGTACAGTGTATTATTATTTTTTTTTTGTTTAGACCATGGTACTTCGTATCGAAGCAGTTGTCATAGGAACTGAAAAACATATAAATGAATGTTAATTGTCAGTTTAATATACATATACTGATATTTATTAATCAATATGTTAATATTATTTGATTTATTAAAGTTATAAAATTAAAAACATTTATATTTTTTCAGTAAAAGTGCAAATTATGTTCTGGCCTTGGCAGGCATAGGGGTTTTGAGCCCTACTCATGTTAATTTCTGCTCGTTTTGAGTTTGACTTGGTTATTTATTGTAATTTATGTTCGTTTTGGGTTTCATTTATGTATCGATGCTGATTTGTGGTAGTTTCACGCTTGGTATATTATTTGATTTTATTTTTGCTCATTTTTGGTTTAATGGAGTTCTTTACTTTTCTTTGAAAGACTTATGTTGTGGAAAAAGTTTTTTTTAATTAATTGCATTATAAAACCTTTGATGGGTTGCCAACTAGAGCTTTTAATCAATGGCAAAGAACCAAAACCAAAAGCGCTGTTCCTGCAAAAGTTTTAATGGTGAAGCCAACTTCAGGCCGCTGCAAACATTGCCCAGGAAACATATATCGAGTTTGTGCTAATTTGTGTTCGTTTTAAGCTTCGCTTCCTTATTTATTGTAATTTCGCTTCTTACATATTACATAAGCAAATATCTGCTCGATTTAATAGGAAAACCATTTTTTTAAATTACTGATATTAGAAACAAACAAAAAAAAGTGAAAAGAATTATAATAGGGATGATGGCCTTCGAGCCTCCGAAAGGGGCTAATTTAGTTGAATTTCTCTGAACAGCAAAATTTCCTATCAAATTGCAATGAAATGCCATTGGTTAGTAGCACATTTTCAATTAACTCTTTAAGAGTTCTCTCAGATTCTGAACTCTTTCAGAAAAGTATCAGCCATACTTTTCGTAGACAGCACGGGGCTGAGAAGGGCACTACCCTCTTCCCTCATATATAGCGATCAGAATATCGTTTCTGATCGCTTCAAGCTTTAAGTGACACTCCTTTAAAAAGAAATTATTTTACATTTAATAAAATAACAAACCATCAATGGAATGATATTCAATACTAAAAAAGGTGGTAATAGTCCTCGAAAGGGTCTATAGCACAGGGTTACCATAAAAAAATATCTTAGAGGAGAGGATATTTGTTTGAAAAAAGGAGAAAATTTCGTATTTTTGGTGAAGAAAGGAGGGCATTTGACATTTTCGGTATTTCTAATAGGTCAAATTTTAAAACTGACCAAGAGTAGATGGCACTGATTTAATACCGTTAACAAATGAAGAGATCTAACGTCTAAGTGACTTGAGGATTTGGCAGCTAGGGGTTATATTATTAAAATAAATTAACATCTAGTACCTTCAATGTGGGTATAAATAATCTTTTGACAACGTTCTTTATCCTTGCAGAAATATGAGCAGTCGTCACTTAACGTCTAAGTGACTTAAAGATTTGGCATCTAGGGGTTATATTATTAAAATACGTAAATTAACATCTAGTACCTTCAATGTGGGTATAAATAACCTTTGACAATGCTCTTTATCCTTGCAGAAATATGAGCAGAAACAAACTTGAAAAAAAAAATGATTAATTCAAGATAGTACTGAAAATGTATTCTGTCAATTTAGTTCAGTGCTGTCAGTGCGGGAATTGTGTGCACTGCATCTCCGCTCTTCGTAGATGCCATTTTTAGGAATCCCAAAACACAAAAACCCCGTTCTACAGAGCAAAAAGCTACATCTTATTTTAAAATATACTTTTTTTTAACGATTTTTACTACTCTTTAGTTTTCTGTTGGGGAATTAAGGTTATGGATGTGTTTGTGCTGGTTAAACAAAAAATAGGAGGACAAATTCAAATTATTTCTTAAAATGGGAGAGGACAGGAGGACAGCTGTTTAAAAAGAAAACATGCACTCCTAAAAGACGACACCTGGTAGTCTGGTATAGCTGGTACCTTGGATCCAGGCACATGCTCAGGATTTTTTTTTTTCAGGGGGTGCAGTAACAAAAAACGAATTTTATGTGACAATTTGAATAATAATTGCCCCGAAAATGGCGAAAATTTAGAGTTTCGGAGGAAGTAGTGGTCCAGGCCACGAGCTCCGACCCTGTGTAAACGTCCTTGTTTGTGATATGCAGCATCACAGCTCTCTGCATATTTCGTTTCTAAACTCTCTGTAGAAAATTTGAGCTAACCAGGAAATTATACAATTTGATAAATGGCATTGAGTACCTTTATGAATAGCCCGATCATTATCTTATCCTTAATTATTGCACGATGGATTCTAATTTTACAAT
The DNA here is from genome assembly GCA_027921565.1 of Artemia sinica. Taxonomy (NCBI): domain Eukaryota; kingdom Metazoa; phylum Arthropoda; class Branchiopoda; order Anostraca; family Artemiidae; genus Artemia; species Artemia sinica. The sequence continues at coordinate 24,913,297 of CM051264.1, read as the reverse complement.
ACAAACAATCTGTCAAATGTTGTTAAAACACATTAAAGAAAATTTTCTGTCTTTGATCATTAATGCTAAAACATATGGTTGATAATAAGTTTCCTCCTTTTATTTTAATGTTTAAAATCAATTTATGTTGCAACAATTACAGCTGTGGCTACAAATAAATAAATGCCAGCTCCGATAATAAACATAACATACTAATAATTTTTGATAAGAAGAGAGTTAATAGGCAATGAAATTTATACTAGCAGTTTTTTTCAAAAATAATACCTTGAACAAAATAAGCGCTCTGCCTTCCACCTGAGACATTAAAACAAGCTCTTAGTACAACATTCAGATTATAAAATATTTAAGGTTTTTACTATTATGAAGGTGGTATGTTCAAATTTTAATCTATGTTAAAATCATCAATTTTTGGAGTCGACAAGTTTCTGTATCTAGGGCCCCGAAACCCTCTGCCATGAATCTCAGTCAACCATGGTTAATCAGATAAATCTTATTTTGCACCCTCACCAATAATCCGGCTTTTATCTTATCCGTAATTATTACAAAATGTGATCCTAATTTTATGGTCCAGGTAATTAGTTGTTGTTGTTATTAATGTAACGAGTCAAAAAAGAAATCTGTGCCTAGGACTATTAATAAACAAAATGGTTGATCAAAAAATTCCTCCTTTTAATGTTTGGAAAGAATTTATACTGCAACTTTTGCCGATGTGACTCGTAATGACGTAAAACCAGTGCCCCTAATAAAAGTTATATTATCATTTAAGTTATATTAAAATATAACTTAAAACTCAAAAGTTATATTAAAATATTATCATTAATAATTGTTCGTACAGGAAAGTTTTAAAAGACATTGAAACTCTAATACTAACGGCTTTCTTCAATAAAACCTTTTATTAACTAAATACTATTCGATCTACCTGAGACTTTACAACAGTCCTTTATTATTAAAACTTAATTAACAATTTTATTATAATATCAATTTAGTTATCAATTTTCATTTATCAAATATTAAGGTTTTATTCAATTATGAGAGCTACTATTATATATGAAGTGCCAAAACTGTCCCTTTTCTCTCAATTAACTGTTTCGTGCCAGAAGGAACAGAACCTATCCCCTTTTTAGGTCATCCCACATCCAACACCTAACTGGTCACGGGCTGCAAAATTATCGTTTTGAGTAGTCTTGTTTGCGTCTTCCAGAACTCTGATTTAGCCGTGCGATCTTAGCACATTTTAATTGTGAAGAACCCGTATCCAGCACGCTTGGAACCCGAATATGAAAACGCTTTAAAGAGCAAAGTGGTGTGTTCACAATGAAATTTAGGTAAGACTCTGTTCACCAAGATTTACCTAAAACCAAGTGTACTCGGCATGACTATGTGAGATATGAGATAAGACATGGGTTAATAAAGGTGTCAGTTCATTTCAATTTTTCAATATAAAGGGTAATATCTCTAGCATCATTTTAAAAAGGGTTTTGGAGCAAGCTGAATTTCGGCATTAGCAAAATCTCATTTTGAAAGCAGCATCGGGGTTAGCTTGTTCTGACTAATTTGGTTAAGGTTCATTCCCAATGAAATTTTTATGATATCGGGATTTAGCTAGTCCTAATTTTAGCCAATCAAATTTTTTCAGCCAATCTGAAAATCCTATCAAAAATTCTGATTAGTGCTAGTTACGTTTTGGTGTTAGTAAGTATCATTTTAATCTCATTAAGAATGCGTGCCGTGTTTTAAAATTCCTATAAAGAAACTTCAACACAAAAAAAGATTTTTATCATAGCTATAATTGGCTGAGCGCAACTAAATACCAGAAAAGTTCAAACTGGAAGTTGGTACCCAGCTCTACATAGCTGTGAAACATGACTAAATTCTATAAATAAATCCAGTGCCAGCTAAATATCGGCTGTAGCTATATAACAGGGTTAGCCAAATCTCGGAGTCAACTAAACCTCATTGGGAATGAGCCTTAAATAGTTTAAGTCAAATGCAGTTAAGTTTTTGTCAAAGATGGTCTATTTTTATCACCACTCACAGATGTTATACTTAAGAAATAAGTTGTTTTCGAATATGCAGAGGAGGAAAGAAATTCTACAAAACATATTTTTTTTAATGGCTTTCAAGGTTAACACCTTTTTTACTGCGTTATAAAATGGGAGTCTCCATATTATGTAGGTATTGTAAGATCAGAATTTCACCGTATTATTATGGTGGATAAAATGATGGTCGGATTACTATTGAAGGTACAAAACTACATTTTATTTTGTTGTGTTAAAAGAAATACAAATAATTTATGAAAATTGTAGAGTAAGATGAGATCGGTAAACAAAACGTACATAATATGTAAAAACTGTTGACACAGATAAAATAATTGTACCCTCAATATCCTTATAAGGGATTAAAATTATTTCAATTGCCTCGAGTTTTTGGTAAAGAGCCAATTATGCTAATTCATTTAAAACGGTTCTGGAATTTGAAAGTCTGCATTAATTTAAAAAAATATTTTCCGAAAAAAAGGTATCCAAAGAGAATGTAAGGGCCATATATAATATCTAAGAGAAGAATAAATAAAGCCAAGCAACAATTTAAACTTAAAATAATCAGAATCTACTGTCAATGAATAACTGAAACCCAAACCCAGAAGAAATAAAAATAAATAATCCCATCAAACGTAAAGATAAACAGATGCTGCTATAAATGAAAAGAGGAATTCTATGACACAAACGTAAACAGGAGTAAGGCTACCGGACCTGGATCTTCAACCGGGTCTTCTGGAAATCAGCCTGTCATTTGTGCTTTATTCAAAACTAAATAAGAAAGCTAGTATTTTTTTTAACTGAAAGTAAGGAGCGACATTAAAAATTAAAACGAACAGAAATTATTCCATATATGAAAAGGGCTGTACCCTCTTCAACGCCTCGCGCTTTACGCTAAAGTTTTTTATTGTTTTAAATAGTAGAGTTATGACAAAGAGTCAAACTTTAGCGTAAAGAGTGAGGCGTTGAGGAGGGGACAGCCCCTTTCATATACGGTATAAATCCTGTTCGTTTTAAGTTTTAATGTCGCTCCTTACTTTTAGTTAGAAAAACTGAAATAATTTCGATGTTTTTTAATGCAATCCTTCCCACAAAAATGGTGTTTGGCTTTTCGTAACTATGGCTCGCAAGAATCCTTTACTATGTCAGCATCATGCTTACTTAAATATTTGAAACATAAAATAAAGCATTTGACCTTCAAATTTTGCTTCAATTTCTAGATAAGATATGACAGGAGTTGTTCCTGGATGATGAAGACTTTCATTTAATCAACAGTAATAGTGATTGTTCCTCAAACTCCAATTCCCAATTGGAATTGATATTAACCTTCAAAAAGAAGGAAAAATGAGTAAAACAATTAACAAATTAATATGTAACAAAGAAGCTATGTGAAAGTAATGTTTAGATTCAATACACTCCCAGAAATAGAGCAGTATTCGATAAACGGACAATTCATTTTGTTTGTTTGAATTTAACTATTACTGGAAAAGTCTTTAAATCTAAATTTTAGTGGAATATTTTATTTTAGATTTTTAAATTCACACATTTAAAATAAAAAAGCCGGCAAAATTTGACTTTACATATTAGCTATTTACGTATTAGAATTAGTTGTGATCAGCCGGGAGCCGATTTATACTAGATTATTTTTCAGGTGGTGCTCCTGATGTCGACTTCTCTGGTAGTTGCTCAGGGAGATATTGAAGATGCCCAAGGTGTAGAAAATGACACATCACGTCTTGGATACCTTCTCGACATGCTAACTGAAGGATTACTTGAGCTTGAAGGTGAAGATGAGCAAAATGAGGGGCTGATTTCTAGAGCTCCTTCTGGGATATTTGGACATCCTTCGCTTTTAGGCGCTCATCAGTTTCCATTTTTTAATAGACCATTCTTTCCTATTCAGAAGCCGATCATTATTCCAAAACCTATATTTATACCTGTGCCAAAGCCAATATTTGTCCCTAAGCCCATATTTGTCATACAAAAACCTTTTATTGGAGGAGGCCTTTTTGGACACAATCCTTTTTTTGGAGGAGGCCTTTTCGGACACAAGCCTTTTTTGGGAGGAGGCTTTGGCCAAAGCCACTTTGGTCTTGGGCTCTCAGGAGGATTTGGTAACCTCTTACCTGGTTTTGGGCATGGAAGTCTCGGAATTCATCGTTAGATGGAAGATCATTTTTTACTGTGTTTTTATGTTAAACATTCTTTCATTACTTCGGAAGTTTTTTTTTTGTCACAGATCACATGCAGATTCAATAAACTAAGTAAAATTAGACAATAAATCCAAAATCAAAGTCAAGTTGCAGAAAAACTATTTTGCTTCAATTTGTTAGTGACAAGACACTTTTTTTTAACCTATAAGTAGCAACAAAAAAATAAATTGTCCTACCTTTATGTGGTTATTGAGTGAATAAAACTATTAAATTAAACATTATTTTAAATCCAAAAATTAATTTTCAAAAACTTTTATTGGAGGAGGCCTTTTTGGACACAATCCTTTTTTTGGAGGAGGAGGAGGCCTTTTCGGACACAAGCCTTTTTTGGGAGGAGGCTTTGGCCAAAGCCACTTTGGCCTTGGGCTCTCAGGAGGATTTGGTAACCTCTTACCTGGTTTTGGGCATAGAAGTCTCGGAATTCATCGTTAGATGGAAGATCATTTTTTACTGTGTTTTTATGTTAAACATTCTTTCATTACTTCGGAAGTTTTTTTTTTGTCACAGATCACATGCAGATTCAATAAACTAAGTAAAATTAGACAATAAATCCAAAATCAAAGTCAAGTTGCAGAAAAACTATTTTGCTTCAATTTGTTAGTGACAAGACACTTTTTTTTAACCTATAAGTAGCAACAAAAAAATAAATTGTCCTACCTTTATATGGTTATTGAGTGAATAAAACTATTAAATTAAACATTATTTTAAATCCAAAAATTAATTTTCAAAAACTAAAGAAGAGTAAAGAGAGAAATTTATACCTAAAATGAAAAAATACCATGCAATAAGCTAAACGTAAAATGAATAGAAACAAAAATTAATAACCAATTTAAATTTAGAAACTGCAAATGTGACTATGGATGAAAAAATGACACCTATAAAAACAGGAATTAATGTAAACACTCAAGACAAAATAAACAGAAAGAAATTGCCGCTCTTAGAAGATCTGAGCCCCCCCCCTAAAAAAAGTCTAAAAAGTCTAGAGTATTATTTGAAAAGTGTTTTTTTTCGTAATATAATAGGCAGCGCAATAGTGCTGCCTAAGTATAGAGCGATGTGGGCACATAGTGCTATTTTCTTTTCTTTTCGCCAAGGTACTGCGTATAGAAGTATTTGTCGTAGATACTTTGAAATGATTTCATTTAATTGGAAATTGAAAATTCTAGTGCCCTTCTAAAAATTCAAAACAGATCAGAGGGCAACCAGCCCTCCTCCTACATCCCTTGATTCCCCAAACATGTCATATCAATAGCTTGAGATAGCTATTTAGATCAGCTTAGTTGAAAGATCTATAAACCTTGGTCTCCCATGATGTCAATCCCCCCTTCCCAAAGCCCTTGGGGCAAGGGCTGTAAGTTTGTGAATTCACCTATTGTTTATTTATAGGCCCAGTATTTGTTATTGGGCAGTTTTCCTAAGGGAAGTGCGGTTTCGAAACTACATATGAACAAACATTATTGCTTCACAGTCTATCTAACATATGTCAATAAAACTAGTACAAATATACCAACTAATTATATTCCCTAACTTGTTTAGATTATAGAAAACTAGCGCATTACTGAAAACACAAAACGATATAGGAGTTTTGGTACAGTAAAAGCAAACCGATTAAGGACACTTTTTATAGTATAAAAACAGAACATTTTAGGATTGTTGCTTAACTTTTTTTTTTCTTTTAATTTGGTATCACTTCTGCATAATGGTTCAGTCCAATGATTAGATCTCGTTTGGGTTCTGAAAAGGACATGTAATGATTAGTTTGTAAAAACGTTCGAAGTGAAGCCATTTCACTTCGAATCACAAAATCACAGCCATATCACAGTTGGTGTAAGACTATGAAAAGCATTATATGTAGATTTGTTTGTTGCTGTCAGGCTTCGCACTCACTTTTGACTCCTAAATCAATGTTTTTTTATACTTCACTTTTGTATTTTCAGTACAGTGCTAGTTTTTATAATTCTACCAAGACAGGGAAATATAATTAATTGGTTTATTTCTACTAGTTTTGTTGATATCTGTTTGGTTGACTGCGAAGCAATAATTTTTGTTGCTTTTAAGTTGGAATTTCGCTCTTTACTTCCCTCAAAAAGAATTAAATTTTAAAAACTAATCTTTGCCTGTTTTGACTTAAATTTATTGTAGAACCAAAACTGTAAAGATCTTTTTTTATTTTTTTCTGAGGGGGGGGGGGGGGGAAGCCCCCTCATGTACATAATATTTTCAGTGTGTTTTAACTCTTAGTATCATTCCTTGCTTTAAGTTCAAAAACAAACTTATTATTTTATTTTATTTCTAAGCGTTTTTCAAATGATTCCAAGAAATTCATGCTATACAAAACACAGTTTTTGAGGGTAAAAAACGTCGGCAGTTAGGAAAAAGTAACTATTTTTCTACAGAATATTTTTAAGGTTTTCAAAAACCTTACAAAAATTTTCGTATGTTTAACACATTACACGAAACATCTCTCCCCCTCCCTGATAAACACCAAACAAATTTAGACGTACAGGAATAAAGTAAAATAACAATAAACAAGAAAAAGCTGGAAAGTACCTTGACAACTAGAAAAATATCACAGAAAAAAAAATGCTAATATGTATTTAGTACTATGGTTTCTCCATATACGTTATACCCAATCTATCAGAAAGTAAAATAAGTAAATAATAAGAATGACTGACTATAATAATAAGCAATCCTTTTTTGAATATACAACTTTGAGTGGTTCCAAAACCATATGCCTAAGCTTCTCCAACTCCTAAGTAGCTAGGGGCTGAGGTATAATTTTAGGGAAAAGCTAGGAATGTAGTTGCACACCATGAAACTGGATTACTTCCATTCCCTTTTAAATGAAAATGCTTGACAAGTTTTAAAAATAAGTGCTTCACATTTACAAAAATAATGAATTTTTAGAAAAATAATCATATATAAGGCCCAAAACCATGATTGAAAACAGTGCCTGATTAAGAATTTAACCCTTGACTTTCAGATTCAAAGTCTAACGCTCTAGTTATTGAACTACGGTGGCTGATAATCGAATTTAATCTATTGGTTGTTGTAGGACTGTAATTGCGTAACTTGCAGTCCTTTTCCCGAGGACTATGGAGGGTCATGTCATCACCAAAAGCATGACTATTGGACCTTATTCAGCAAATATATTTTTAGTGAGTGAGAGCATTAAACTATATTTGTTGAAGCTGAACTTTTGCGAACAGAAGGAGGGGAGGGGGCAGGTCAAGAAAAAGTCACTTGTAATTACGAACTCCAATTATTTGTTATTCTATTAATTTCTTTCTCTCAAGAATATTCAACATCTTAAAAATCCTTTTGCAAACCTCAACGTCGGCTGACCCTGTTAAAGGCAAAGACTTCTTAGCAAATTTTCTTAACGGACTACTGAAAATAACTAAGGGAGGGGGCTGGTAGAAGGATTATACGGGAGGGGCTCTTGTAATTTTCCAGTAAAGGGCTTTGGAACATAATTATTACAATGGTACCGTTTTATAGTTCCAAGCTTTTCCACTTAAGAAGTGACATCAAAAGTGCCGTTTTTAGGGTTATATTGCGCTTATGGATGATAGAACTAATAAAAAGCATGTAGATATGGGCAGTAGCTTTCAATTGAGCCATTCAACATCTGAGCCATTAAACATTAAAGATGATGCTTGCAGATGGTGGAATCTACAGGAAGAACTTAAATATGAGTAATAGCTTTTATATGAGCTATTAAATATATGTCTACGATGTTCAGGTTGCCCGCTAGCCCCAACCCTTGAGAAATGGCAAAGAAAAACATTTTCAGTGCTATATGGCACTTTCGGATGGTGGAATATCACAGGCAGCGTAATAGCGCTGCCAAAGTAAAGAACGATATTGGAACAATGTATCATTTATTTTTGTTTTTTTAGACCAGGGAACTTCGTATCGAAGGAGTTGTCGTAGAAACTTCTAAAAGGGCTCATTCAGTTGGAAATTGAGAAGGCTAGCACCCTTTTTAAATAGTCAAAAGTGATTGGAGGACAACGAACCCTCCTCCCACACCCATTTCCCAAACACATCCAATAATTTTTTTAGATAGCCGCTTTGTTCAACGTTTTTTAAAAGTCCAAAAATTATGTCATTGAGGATGACCCCCCCCACAGCTCTCAGGGCTAGGTTTGTAAGTTATGCCTTGGGGTATATGAGGTTCTTATAGAAAGTTTGGACGTATGAACTTCTGAGGGGGTTCATTGGATTGGTAATCAGAAGTTCTAGTGCCCTTTTTTAAGGTTGGAAGTGATCGGAGGGCAGATACCCCCTCCCCCACGCACTTCGTATTTTCCCGAAAATGCATCAGCTAGAAATTTTAAGATGGCCATTTGTTGTCTTAGAAACTTCAAAAGGGCTCATTCGATTGAAAATTGAAAGGTCTAGTGCCCTCTTTATTAGTCCAAAGTGACAGGAGGGCAACCAGCCCCATTAAGCCCATCATTCCTCTAAACACCGCCAATCAAAACTTTGAGATAGCCATTTTGTTTGGCGTAGTTGAAAGGCCAAGAAATTATGTCTTTAAGGGTGAAAACCCTACCACAACCCTCACGGTAAGGGTTGCAAGTTATGCTTTTATGGAAAAGGTGGTCGCATAAATTTTGGATTGAGGTATTTTATTCAAAATAGTCCAAACATCATATAACTATACCTTTGGGGTCGAAACCAACTCCCAGAGCCCCGAAGCAAGGGTTGTAAGCTATGCCCCGGGGGCTATTAAGGTTCTAAAGGTAGGGATCGCTGTATAAACCTTAGAGGAGGCTCATTTAGTTGAAAATTGGAAATTCTAAATCCTTTTTAAGAGTAAAAAGGGATGGAGGAAAACTAGCCTCCCCCCACCCGGGCTACCCCTATTTTCACCAAAAGAATCTGATTGAAGTTGTGAGGAAGTAATTCTGTTCAAAATAGTCAAAAAAACATATAACAATGCCTCTAGGGTTGACACAACCCCTCAGTGACTTTGGAACAGGGTTGCAAGTCATAGCCTGGGGGGATATAAGGTTTTTATGGAATGGGTGGTCGTATAAACTTCAGATGTGGCTCGTTTGATTTGAAGTTGGAAGTTAAAGTGCCCGTTTTAAGAGTCAAAAGTGGTTTGAAAGCATCCAGCCCCCTCACTCCCCACGCCCATCATTTACCCAAAGACATCCAATCAAAATTTGAAGAAAGAAATTTTGTTTATTGTAGTTGAAGGGTCTGGAAATAATGTCTTTGAAGAATACACCCCCGCCACCACAGCTCTCAGGGTGAGGGTTGTAAGTTATGCCCCGGGGGCATATAAGGTTTTTGTGAAAGGATGGTCGTATGTACTTTGGAGGGGATTCATTGGATTAGTAATCAGAATTTCTATTGCCCTTTTAAGAGTAAAAGTCATCAGAGGGCAGCCAACCCCCCCCCCCCCCCCCAAACGTCATGTTTCCCAAAATGTGTCCAATAGAAATTTTGAGACAATAATTTTATTCAAAATAGTCCAAATATCATATAACAAGGCTTTTGGTGTTGACACAGACTACCAGAGCCTGGGGGCGAGGGCTGTAAGTTATGCCATGAAGACATTTAAGGTTTTTAGGGAAGGGATGGCTGCTTAACTTTAGAGGAGGGTCATTTGGTTGAAATTGGAAATTATAGTTCCCTTTTAAGTCAAAGGTTAAGGAGGATAACTAACTCCCCTCCCTCCCCGACAACCCCTCCTTTCACCAAACGCATCTGATTGAAATTGTGAGATAGTTATTTTGTTCAAAATAATCCAAAGAACATATAACAATGCCCCTAAGGTTGACACAACCCCCTTGCGCCCTGGGGATAGGGTGGCAAGTTATGTCCTGGGGGCATACAAGGTTTTTTATGGAATCGGTGGTCGTACAAACATAAGATGAGGCTCATTTGATTTGGAGTAGGAAGTTATAGTGCTCTTTTTAAAAGTCAAAAGTGTTTGGAGAGCAGACAGCCCTCCCCCTCCCCACACCCAACATTTCCCCAAACACCTCCAATAGAAACTTGGAGATAGCAATTCCGTTTATCGTAGTGTAAGGGTCCAGAAATTATGTCTGTGAGGGATACACCCCCCACCATACCTCTCACTGCAAGGGTTGTAAGTTATGCCCTAGGGACATATAAGGTTTTTATGGAAAGTGGTCATATATATACTTTGGAGGGGACTCATTGGATTTTTAATCAGAAGTTCTAATGCCATTTTTAAGGGTCAAAGTGATCAGAGCACAGCTACCACCCCTCACCCCCCACCCCCTCCTCACACACTTCGTGTTTTCCCAAGATACATCCAATAAAATTTTGAGGCAGTCCCTATTTTCAAAATAGTCCAAAGATAAAGTAACATGGCTTTGGGGTTGATACAAACCATAGGAGCCGGGAGGGGGTCGATGGTTGTAAGTTATGCCTCTGGGGCATTTATGGTTCTTATGGAATGGATGGTTGTTTAAACGTTAGAGGTGGCTCATTTGGTTGACAATGGAAGATCTAGTTCCCTTTTAAGAGTCAAAAGGGATGGAGGTCAACTTGTCTCCCCAACTATCCCCACAAAACGCATCTGATTGAAATTGTGCGATGGCCATTTTGTTTAAAATAGTCCAAAGAACATACAGCAATACCTCCCGGGTTGCCCCAATCCCCCAAAGCTCTGGCTTTAAGTAATACCTAGGTGACATATAAGGTTTTCATAGAATGGGTGTTCACATAAAACTCAGATGGGTCTCATTTGATATGAAGTTGAAAGTTATACTGCCCATTTTAAGAGTTAAAGTGATTTGAGAGCTGAGATAGAGATTGCTGATACGGGCGAACAATTTTTTTGGAACGGCTTATCATATCAAGAGGAAACTTAAGGGGCATCCTGAGTGGGATGCTGAATTGAAGAAATGGCAAAATGCACCTGTTACTACTGCTACTACTATAAATACTGCTACTACTGCTTTTACTACTAATAACAATGCACTACTCCAGCTACTACTTCAAGTGCAACAACTTGTAAGGCTTAAAGCATTAAGGTCAAAAGAGGGTTAAAAGAACGACTTACCGTGTCAAGGTGAAACCTCCGGGACATCATGAAAGCGATGTTCAACTAACCAAAAGGCCATATGCACATGCTACTGCCGCTATTAATACTGCTACTACTACTACTAATACAACGCTAACACTGCAACTACTTCTACTGCCACAGGTACTACTGTGATAATATTGCTATTAAGGTTAAGTCAATAAAGGGAAAATTTAAGAGAATATTAATGGCAAATTCGAACTAACAAAAGAGACTATGTACATTTAGATTGTCCTACTACTACTATTACTATTGCTTCAACTACTACTTCTATCGCAACTACTTGTAAAGTTGGGAACATTGAGATGAAAATTTCAATAAGTATATGAATATAAATTTTATCAAAAGAGCATACAGACAATGTCATGGCAATGGTCAATTGTATTAAGTTGAGTAGTAATACTACTCCTGTCACTACTATTAGAACTAACTATATCCAAGGGTATGAAGGTAAATCTTTTGGAGATTATTTCTGAAAATTTTGTTGTACGGATCACAACCTGCGATCCGTAAGTCAGTTTTCAAAAAGGCATATAAGCAATGTCTTAGGAACCGTTTCAGGTTTGAAATAAAGCTTACAAGGCTTGGTGTGGGGGATGTTGAATTAAGCAAAAGATAATATTTGCATCGCAATACTGCTACTTCTACTCCTACAACTACTACTAATGCTTCTATTATTATTACTGCTACTACTACTGCTGCTACTAAAGCTAAGAGTACTACTATTAACTCTAATCCTACTGCTACTACTATAACTACTGGTGCTACTACTACTGCTAATAAACCTAAGGGTATTGAGGCGAAAATTTTGGACAATATTGAAATTGTATTGAAATAAATTGAAACACGCTATGCCCTCACAGTTTATCAAGAGAATGTATCAGCAATGCTTCAGGACCGGTTGATGGTATCAAGGTGAAAATTTCATCATCGTGTGTTGAAGGGGATGTTGAAAAAAAAAAAAAACAAAAAAAAAAACAAAGGCGCTTTGTGCATACTGCTACTAAAGCTTCAACTGCTACTGCAACTATTCTTAATACACAAGCTAAGGGTATTAAGGTGATCTTTCAAGGAATAATTAGGTGGATGCTGAACTAAACCAAAACAAACTATTATCATCTAGATTGTCAAAAGGGTGACAAAGTCATATATATACTTTGGAGGGGACTCATTGGATTTTTAATCAGAAGTTCTAATGCCATTTTTAAGGGTCAAAGTGATCAGAGCACAGCTACCACCCCTCACCCCCCACCCCCTCCTCACACACTTCGTGTTTTCCCAAGATACATCCAATAAAATTTTGAGGCAGTCCCTATTTTCAAAATAGTCCAAAGATAAAGTAACATGGCTTTGGGGTTGATACAAACCATAGGAGCCGGGAGGGGGTCGATGGTTGTAAGTTATGCCTCTGGGGCATTTATGGTTCTTATGGAATGGATGGTTGTTTAAAACGTTAGAGGTGGCTCATTTGGTTGACAATGGAAGATCTAGTTCCCTTTTAAGAGTCAAAAGGGATGGAGGTCAACTTGTCTCCCCAACTATCCCCACAAAACGCATCTGATTGAAATTGTGCGATGGCCATTTTGTTTAAAATAGTCCAAAGAACATACAGCAATACCTCCCGGGTTGCCCCAATCCCCAAAGCTCTGGCTTTAAGTAATACCTAGGTGACATATAAGGTTTTCATAGAATGGGTGTTCACATAAAACTCAGATGGGTCTCATTTGATATGAAGTTGAAAGTTATACTGCCCATTTTAAGAGTTAAAGTGATTTGAGAGCTGAGATAGAGATTGCTGATACGGGCGAACAATTTTTTTGGAACGGCTTATCATATCAAGAGGAAACTTAAGGGGCATCCTGAGTGGGATGCTGAATTGAAGAAATGGCAAAATGCACCTGTTACTACTGCTACTACTATAAATACTGCTACTACTGCTTTTACTACTAATAACAATGCACTACTCCAGCTACTACTTCAAGTGCAACAACTTGTAAGGCTTAAAGCATTAAGGTCAAAAGAGGGTTAAAAGAACGACTTACCGTGTCAAGGTGAAACCTCCGGGACATCATGAAAGCGATGTTCAACTAACCAAAAGGCCATATGCACATGCTACTGCCGCTATTAATACTGCTACTACTACTACTAATACAACGCTAACACTGCAACTACTTCTACTGCCACAGGTACTACTGTGATAATATTGCTATTAAGGTTAAGTCAATAAAGGGAAAATTTAAGAGAATATTAATGGCAAATTCGAACTAACAAAAGAGACTATGTACATTTAGATTGTCCTACTACTACTATTACTATTGCTTCAACTACTACTTCTATCGCAACTACTTGTAAAGTTGGGAACATTGAGATGAAAATTTCAATAAGTATATGAATATAAATTTTATCAAAAGAGCATACAGACAATGTCATGGCAATGGTCAATTGTATTAAGTTGAGTAGTAATACTACTCCTGTCACTACTATTAGAACTAACTATATCCAAGGGTATGAAGGTAAATCTTTTGGAGATTATTTCTGAAAATTTTGTTGTACGGATCACAACCTGCGATCCGTAAGTCAGTTTTCAAAAAGGCATATAAGCAATGTCTTAGGAACCGTTTCAGGTTTGAAATAAAACTTACAAGGCTTGGTGTGGGGGATGTTGAATTAAGCAAAAGATAATATTTGCATCGCAATACTGCTACTTCTACTCCTACAACTACTACTAATGCTTCTATTATTATTACTGCTACTACTACTGCTGCTACTAAAGCTAAGAGTACTACTATTAACTCTAATCCTACTGCTACTACTATAACTACTGGTGCTACTACTACTGCTAATAAACCTAAGGGTATTGAGGCGAAAATTTTGGACAATATTGAAATTGTATTGAAATAAATTGAAACACGCTATGCCCTCACAGTTTATCAAGAGAATGTATCAGCAATGCTTCAGGACCGGTTGATGGTATCAAGGTGAAAATTTCATCATCGTGTGTTGAAGGGGATGTTGAAAAAAAAAAAAAACAAAAAAAAAACAAAGGCGCTTTGTGCATACTGCTACTAAAGCTTCAACTGCTACTGCAACTATTCTTAATACACAAGCTAAGGGTATTAAGGTGATCTTTCAAGGAATAATTAGGTGGATGCTGAACTAAACCAAAACAAACTATTATCATCTAGATTGTCAAAAGGGTGACAAAGTAATATCACAATAACGACTTAAATAATAGCCTACCTGTCAAGTTAGACCTTTCAGGGTATTTTATGACGAATTTTGAACTAGCCAGAAGACAAAATTTGTATACTTTTAATACTTCTTCTACGGTTACTGTAACTCCTAACACTAAGGGCACTAAGTTTAAACGCTTAGTGAGAGTTTCAATTAAGCGAAAAAACTATGCACATGCAAGTATTAAAAGGGCATATGAGTAAAATCATAGGCAGGCCTGCTCTATCATAGCAAGTAATGTCATTGATATTTCAAAGGAGCTACTTTGATTGGGAATTCAAGTTCTAGTACCCTTTCAAGGAGTCAAAAAGTGTTCGGAGGGCAATCAGCCCTCCTCTTTAGCTCATAATTTTCCTAACACTAGGTTGTCAAAAAGACATCTCAGCATTCCAAGAACAACTGAGGGTATTATATTAAAACGTTCCTAGGTTACTTCTAGTACTACTTCTGCTCTTAAAATTAAACTAAATCAAAAAAGTGTAAGTTTATCTAAGCTGATAAACTTACACGGAATTTTTTACGAATGGAATTAAGTTTTATTTTTCATGTCAACTAGAGGAGGTATAAAAAAGAATTAAATACTACTATTTGTGTTCAGATTTTTAAAAGGGTGTATGTTGCTAAAAAATTGTTGAAAAAGTTTCTCCAGCATACAAATAGCAAGCCAAGCTATAAATTCTTAAAGAAAACCGAAGAGGTTTAAACAATTATTTTCTTTTTCCCAGAAAAAGACTTAGTCAATATAAAACGAACAGAAATTAATTATAAAAAAACTTTTTCCACTAAATAAGTTTTTCAATAAAAAAGTAAAGAACTCCATTAAACCAAAAATGAGCAATAATAGAATCAAATAATCTACCAAGCGTACAATTACCAGAAATCAGCATTGATAAATAAATGAAACCCAAAACGAACAGAAATTACAATAAGTAGCCGAGTCAAACTCAAAACGGGCAGAAATTACCATGAGTAGGGCTCACAACCCCTATACCTTCTCAAGGCCAGAACATTAGCTGCTCTATAATGAAAAAAAGATTTTAAATGTTTTTGCTTTTATAAATTTAATGAATGAAATATTATGACATTTTAAGGAATAAATACCAACATATTTACATTTAACTGACAATGCACACTCATTTGCATTTTCTTCCAATAATTTGCAAATTATATTAACTTAACAAAAATATATACACAAAAATATGTAAGCTTAATGCAAAAGTGGACATATCAGCCTTGAAGGAATGGTATGAGATTTGGAATTGGAGTGAGGAAAGAGACAGTCTCTGGAAAAGAAACTGAGGACTTTCTCAACCTTACCGTGATTTTTTTTTATAGTTATTTTAGGACCAACTTCAGTTCTCTACAGTCCTTCATTTAAGACATATTTCTTGAGAAGCTTTATGCGTCTATATTAAATATATAATTTGCGTTATAAATAAAATACGACTATCTCTCATTTTGCCTATAATATAAGTAGAATGCTTGTAATGAATTTGCTGATGGCCGGTTCCTTGGCACCTTTCCAGGGCACATATCAAGGCAAACCCCCGGGGCACTCTTGAGGTTGAACGAACTGTATCAATGCCATCCCCTATTGAGGTTGAACAAACTTTATCAAGGCTATTCCCTAAAGCACTCTTGTGAACTCTTGCGTATCTGATTTGTCTGGTTTTGAGCGTTAGTTACGCAATGATATATTCCTAGGGTACTCTTGAGAACTACTACATAACCGATTTCTCTGGTTTTGACGGTTAGATACGCAATGAAATAGCCCTAAGGAGCTCTTGAGACACTGAACTGTTGCATAACTGATTTCTCTGGTTTTGAGTAGATATAAACAGTCTAAGGTGTAATATTCAATGTGTCATTATTAGAATAAAAATGTTCCTTTACACCACATTGTTGTTTCGTCTATTTGTTCGGGGCAAACGGCACACTTATTTTTAGACAATGGAACGCCTTTTTTTTCTTAACGACCTTCCATTGATATTTTTGGAATAAGAAATGAAAATAGAATGTGTATGCTGGTCATTACTTTTTTTGTTCAAGTAGAACATCATATTTTTTGTGTACTAGTTTGTTTATAATAAGCAGTATGAAAGTAAATTCAAAATGAATACAGCAGAAAAAAAAAATAAAAAAACCTAGTGAAGTCTTGCTACTTTGACTGTTTTTCAAAGGAGAGACACATGAGTCTGAATAACAGGAGTTTGAAATGTTTCATTCGGTTACAATGAAAATCCATTCAAAATGAATAAAGCGGGAAAAAAATCTGTAGAAGTCTTTTGATTTTTCAAAGCCAGAGGCTTTATGGTGTAATGGCGAAAACATGTTTCACGACCCTCATAGGGCATTACTTTCACGACACACATAGGGCATTACTTTAACGACACACATAGGGCATTACTTTAACGACAAACATACAGCATTACTATCCCGACATACATAGGCCATTACTTTAACGACACATATTGAGGATTACTTTAATGAATTATCATTCGTTTTTGTCCTCTCTCTGCTTTTAACACAAAAGTCTGATAAAGTACTTCTAGTGGTGCACTGAACTACTAATTTCGCTTTCGCGAAACAAGTCTTTTTAACCTTGAGCAAAGGTATAAAAGTTTGATGAAATACTTCTATGCTTAAACAACGTCCCAAAGTTAAAACAAAAACGTCAGAAAGAAAAAACGGTCTGAAAGTTAAAACAAAAACGTATGAAAGCAAAAAACGTCTGGAAGTTAAAACAAAAACGTCACGAAGCAATAAAAACGTCTCGAAGTAAAAAAACATCTTGAAGTTAAAAAATATCTCGAAGAAAAAAAAACGTCTCGAAGTAAAAAAAAAACATCACAAAGTTAAAAGAAAAACATCTCAAAGCAAAAAAAATATCTCAAAGAAAAAGCGTGTCAAAGTTAAAATAAAAATGTTTCGGAGTTAAAAAAAATATCTCGAAGTTAAAAAAGGCCACAAAGAAAAAACATTTCTAAGTTAAAATGTCTGGAAGTTAAAACAAAATCATCTCGGAGTTGAAAATACATCTCCAAGTTAAAAAATGCCGCAAATAAAAAAAAAATTAAAGCTAAAAAAAAATGTCATGAAGAACTTTATTTCTAATGGGCGCAATAATACCAATGACAAAATACATATTGAACATGTGACTGAAACCATGCTAAAAGTTGTGTATGAAACGGAAACAAAATAAGTGTCATGTCAAGAGAAAACATGATGAATCATTTTATAGAACGAATTTAAAACATTTAATTTTTTATGAATGATATTAACAAACATATAATAATATTTTGCATGCAATAGATACCGAGAGTTTTATGACTCATCCCCACAACGAATTCTACGGGTTTTATGACTCGTCCCCACATTGATGGTTTCATGGTTTCACGACTCCTCCCCCTAGCAATAGGAAAAAGAAACCAGCTGTGTAACTATTGGAGTCATAGAACTATTGCACAATCGATTACTCTTGCCTTGAATGTTAGTTGCGCAATGATTCAAACCTAAAGCACTTGGATTCTGTGGGGGTCAATGAACTACTACTACTTCATATTAATATTAATATTGCGAAACATTTTTTTTACCTTGAGCAAAGAAATAAGAGTTTGATGAAGTACTACTAGTTGTGCAATGATCTACTACTTTCTCTTTTGCGAAATAAGTCTTTTTTAACCTTGAGCAAAATTATAAAAGTTTGATGAAGTACTTCTCTGCTTAAATACTACATTAATATCTTCCAAGATGATAGGACATTATGACACAGAATTTATTGGTTTGAAAAATTCATCTTGTGGTGTTATATTTGAATCCGCATTTTTGTTATTTTCTACGGAACTTGAAGAAATTGATAGTTATCATTGGAAAATGAATTATAACAGGTTAGAGCATGATAGAAGTTTGTAGAGTAAAAAATTACGCCATATAAACAGACTGGGATTCTCCGACAGAGCGATTACACCACATAATAAAAGTGGTCAAGAACTGAAAAATATTCAGGAAGAAGTCAGTAAAATTTGCAGTTTTTTCGGGGTCGAAGTACTGTACGTAAAGGGTGTCGTATCTACACATAAAGTTTTAATTCAAAACTGTGACACTAGAATTTCACTTTTCAATTTAGAAGAGTTTAAATGTCCTAAATTTGAACGGACTTATCACCGTCCTGAAGACGAGGTTAGGTTCTTCATGCACTGTATACGTAGGGACAAACCTTATCGCGATAAGTGCATGAGACACGGTAAAACTATTCTATATAATGGGATCCGTTTTTTCGGATGTTTAACAGTGAACTTTAAGTATTATTTTTATATAAATTGTGTTTTTTTCAAAAAAGTCTTTTTTAATATGTTTAAGCAATAAATATCTTTAAGATTAACCCGTCTTTATTCTTTAGAATAGTTCTAGTTCATAAGAAAGATCCTACTCTAGACATACCCTCCCCTCTTCACCAGGATTCGGAGATAAATGAACAGGATATTTATTTCATATAAAGCTGGAAAGGTGCCAACTGAATTTTTTTCAAAAAGTCAGAGACATTTCAATTGGAATTTTCAGGGTTTTATCTATATTTTAGGAGAACCCACCGCCATTTAACTACATTCAAGCTACAATAACTACATTCAAGTTTGGTTCATTTGGATTCACTTAGCATGGTGCACCATGCTAAGTAAACCTAAATGAACCTAACTTGAAAGCAGTTACTTGAAAAAAGCGTGGTATTGTAGGTTGGCTGCAGGTACCCGGGTGAAGGTAAAAATCAGTTGTGCTGCCATCTATAACTAAATCGAAATAGACGGCAGCACTAGGTTTAGTAAAAAATTACATCTATGATTATAGATGAATAGATGACAGAAAATGAAATATTTGAAGTGTGCCTGGTAGTTGTGTCTGTGTACGAAAATTCCTCTTGCATCTCTGACTTTTGAATAGATATTCTAAATGATGGAGTTACCGGAAGTTCACTTAGCGTGGCATGCTACACTAGGAGAACCTAAATGAACCTAACTTGAATGAAGTCTTTAAAAAAAAGGATATTCTTTTAGGTTGGCTGCAGGTACCCGGGTGAAGGTAAAAAACCCGTTGTGCTGCCATATTTATCTGAATTTAAATGGATAGCTGTACTTGGGTTAGTAAAAAAATACTGCCATCTATGACTAGAAATGAATAGATGGCAGCAAACGTAATGTTGAAGTGCGCTTGGTATTAGTATCCATGTCTGAAAATTCCTGTTCTTTTATCTCTGACTTTTGAATAGATACTCTAAATGATGGAGTTGCTGGTGTATTCTAAAAATATTGGAAACATAGCAAGATAATTCAATCAATCATTTTTATTGAAATAATGGCCCGTACAATACTACATGTTATTTATATCATAATAAAAAATTTGAATGATTTGAATCCGCTCCAAAAATAATACATCATGTTTTATCTTGACTCTTAACGTTCATTGATGCTTTGCTTTTCGTTGAAATGTCTTTAATTTTCTTGGCTATATTATATGCTAATGCCATTTTTATTTTACTTGCGATTTCATTGTCTATTTCAACACTATTTTTACACAGATAACAGTTTCGACATGTAGACAGGATATGGTTTATAGTATTGGTGGAGTGATAGGCTCTTCTTCTCTCCTTTTTCTTCGGTTGAATGCTAATACCAGACAGATGGCGATAGGATCTATCAACAGGTAATGTGTTACCTGAAACAAAATCCAGAAGTTGCCCCTTGTTGTCAACTATTAGTTTCAGCTTGCTTTCTCTTTGAGCGCTATCATCTCTGGAGATGTTACCCTCGCATATCCACCATCATAAGTTTTAATTTTTTTGATGCTCCAAAGGAATATAATCCCTCACTGTCATGACAACGCACAAATACATTTCCAGTAGTGTTACCACTAGTACTTGTTTCATAGTTCAAATGTTTATCCTTGTCAATATTCAATTCTACAACAGCCTTATCATGAACATACGCTTTATTGAAATATTTCATCGTAACTTTAAAAAATAAGATGTAGCTGTTTATCCTTCCAATGTACGAATAATACTGTTCGAAAAAATATGATAAACTAAGTATTGTCAATGTCCAACCGTAGAGTGCCATGGGGAGGGGGGCAGCCGCATAAAAAACAAAACTAAAAAAAATAAATTCAGTTCACCAATGATTACAAAGATGATGAATTTTTGTATGCCGTATTTCTTTCATATGAAGCCTCTCTGTCATTTCTCAAACAACGATGCTTTATTTTGCTCTTTGTGATCGCTTTTTAGTGTGCTTTACCTCCTTTTCCAAGGCTTTTGTTGTGCTTTCGAGTTTTCTTGGGGTAGATAAGGTATCCTTTCTTCCAATAGTTTCTTACTTGACCAATCTAATACTGAGTTTCTTACCATTCTAGTTGTTTTCATTTCATTCAATATTCTTGTCTTCATCTCTTCCAGATTCTCCTCATGATTCCTCCTGGCCAGGTGTTCTAAATTGACTGCATTAAACTTATAAGAATTGGTGAAATCATGATAACGGCCTTTACAGATGGTACAATCTGTGTAAAAAGATATTTTTATTTGAATATCTTCATTCATCATAGCCTAGTTTGAAACTTGCAGAGCGATTGCTTCTGGTAACAGACTCTCTGAAATATGTTGCTGAAATGACGGTGGGTTCTCCTAAAATATAGATAAAACCCTGAAAATTCCAATTGAAATGTCGCTGACTTTTTGAAAAAAATTAAGTTGGCACCTTTCCAGCTTTGGATGAAAAAATATCCTATTCATCTATCTCAGACTCCTGGTGAAGGGGGGAGGGTATACCTAGAGTATGATTTTACTTATGAACCAGAGTTAATATAAAGAATGAAGACGGGTTAAGCTTAAAGATATTTGTTGCTTAAACATATTAAAAAAAATTGTTGAAAAAACACATATTTAAATAAAAATAATACTTAAAGTTCACTGTTAAACATCCACAAACGAGAATCCCATGATATAGAATAGTTTTCACCGTGTCTTATGCATTTATCGCGATCGGATATGTCACTAAGTACCCACTGCGTGAAGAACCTATCCTCGTCTTCAGAACGGTGATAAGTCCCTTCAAATTTAGGACATTTAAATTCTTCTTAATTGAAAAGTGAAATTCTAGGGTCACAGTTTTAAATTAAAACTTTATGTGTAGGTACGTCATACTTTACGTACAGTGCTTCGACCCCGAAAAAACTGCAAATTTTACTGACTTCTTCCTAAATATTTCTCAGTTCTTGACCACTTTTATTATGTGGTGTAATCGCTCTGTCGGAGAATCCCAGTCTGTTTATATGGTAAAAAAAAAGGTAAAGGATGCGGCACTAGACCCTTAAGGTCCAAACCGGCGGTGCTGATCTCCGTTTCGTGGCCTTTCAGCCAGGAAGTGCAATGGGAGGCTGGGGGCCAGCCAACCTATGCTTTCGCAAACCCTTCCTGTTTACCTTCCCCAGATTTCTCCAGGTACCCATTTAGAGCTGGGTTGACTCTGGCTAAGCTTACAGGGTCACACCACTGACCCGCGTCCCAAACTAAGAAACTGACCCCACCAGGGATCGAACCCGAATTCACGGATTCTCAGCCCAGCGCGCGTCCACTTAGCCAGAACGGCTTCAGTCTGTTTATATGGCGTAATTTTAATTCCACAAGCTTTTATCATGCTCAAAACCGTTATAATTCACTTTCCAATGATAACTATCAATTTCTTCAAGTTCCTTAGAAAATAACAAATATGTGGATCAAATAAAAAACCACAAGATGAATTTTTCAAACCAATAAATTCTGTGCCATATAGTCCTATCATCTTGGAAGCTATTAATGTAGTATTTAAGCAGAAAAGTACTTCGTCAAACTTTTATAATTTTGCTCAAGGTTAAAAAAGACTTATTTCGCAATAGCGAAAGTAGTGGATCATTGCACAACTAGTAGCACTTCATCAAACTCTTATTTCTTTGCTCAAGGTAAAAAAAAAACTTATTTCGCAATAGTAAAAGTAGTAGTAGCTCATTGATCCCCACAGTATCCAAGTTCTTTGGGTTTGAATCATTACGCAACTAACATTCAAGGCAAGAGAAATCGATTGTGCAATAGTTCGTTGACTCCAATAGTTGCACAGCTGGTTTCTGTTTCCTATGGCTAGGGGGAGGAGTCGTAAAACCATCTAAATTCATTGTGGGGAGGAGTAAAAAAACCCGTATAATTCATAGTGGGGAGGAGTCATAAAACTATCAGTATCTATTGCATGCAAATGAAGCGTGGAAATTGTTACGTAACTTAGCTTGTAAAATATCACTTGTTTGTTAACATCATCATAAAAAACTGAATGTTTTGAATTTGTTCCATAAAATGATTCATCATGTTTTCTCTTGATATGACACTTATTCCGGTTCCGGGTCATACACAACTTTTAGCATGGCTTCAGTCACATGTTCAATATGTATTTTGACATTGGTATTATGAAAAAACATGGCATTATGGGGCTCATTAGAAATAAAGTTCTTCATGACATTTTTTTAACTTCAAAGTGTTTTTTTCTTTGTGACGTTATTTTAATTTTGAGATGTTTTTTTTAACTCCGAGACGTTTTTGTTTTAACTTCGAGATGTTTTTTAACTTCAAAATGTGTTTTTCTTTTTGACGTTTTTTAACTTCGAGATATTTTTTTTTAAGTCCGAGACGTTTTTGTTTTAACTTCGACACATTTTTTGTTCCAGATATTTTTTTACTTGGAGAAATTTTTGTTTTAACTCTGAGATGTTTTTTACTTCGAGACGTTTTTTTTGTTCGAGACGTTTTTTTTATTCGAGATGCTTTTTTACTTCGAGATGTTTTTATTTCTTCGTGACGATTTATTTTAACTTCGAGACGTTTTTGTTCTAACTTTTAGACCGTTCCTTCTTCGTGACGAATTAACTTTGAGACGTTATTGAAGCAGAGAAGTATTTCGTCAAACTTCAATACCTTTGCTCAAGGTTAAAAAGCCTTGTTTCGCGAAAGCGAAAGTAGTAGTTCATTGCACAACTAGAAGTTCTTCATCAAAATTTTTTGTTAAAAGTGGAAAGAGATTATGAAGGAATGATAATTCGTTAAAATAATGCTCTATGTGTGTCGTTAAAGTAATGGCCTACGTGTGTCGTGAAAGTAAAGCTCTATGTGTGTCGTGAAAGTAATGCCATATGAGGGTTATGAAACATGATAGCACCATAGTACTAATATTTCTGAAATCATCAGAAAGTGCTTAGTAAACGTCTTAGATCATCACGCAATCAAAACATCCGCTTGAGATAAGGATACGTTACTAATATCACCGAAATATTAATATCTCATGTGACTCTGGCTTTGAAAAAAATCTAAAGTAGCAAGACTTCTAAAGATTTTTTCCCCGCTTTATTCATTTGAATGGATTCTCATTGTGACCGAATGAAATATTTGAAACTCTGTTATTCAGACTAATATGTCTCTGCTTTGAAAGAAAAAAATCAAAGTAGCAGGACTTCACAAGGTTTTTTTCACCTTTTTTCATTTTGAATTGACTCTCATATTGCTGATTACAAACAAACTAGCACACAAAAAATATTCTGTTCTGCTTGAACAAAAAAAAAAATGATCAGCATACACATTCCATTTTCATTACTTATTTCAAAAACATCAATGGAATGTCGCTAAGAAAAAAAAGCGTTCCGTTGTCTAAAAAGTGTCCACCGAACAAATAAACAAAACAACAACGTGATGTAAAGGAACATTTTTTATTCCAATTTTGACACATGGAATATTACACCTTAGACTATTTATATCCACTCAAAACCAGAGAAATCAGTTATGCTAGAGTTTAGTGACGCAAGAGCGCCTTAGGGCTAAATCATTGCGCAACTGACCGTCAAAACCAGAGAAATCGGCTATGTAAGAGTTTTCACGAGTATATTAGGACTATATCATTGCGTACACAGCGCTCAAAACCAGAGAAATAAGTTATGCAACAGTTCACAAGAGTGCCTTAGGGAATAGCTTTGATAAAGTTCGTTCAACCTCAATAGAGGATGGCTTTGATAAAGTTCGTTCAACCTAAGGAGTGCCCTAGGGGATGGCCTTGACATGTGCCCTGGAAAGGTGCCAAGAAGCCGGCCATCAGCAAATTCATTATAAGTATTCTAATAGTATAACAAAAATGGGTAGAATGTCAATAATAAGGTGGATTCACTTTCATCAAGTGGGCTATTACCTTAATCTTAGCATCCTTCTCTTTTCACTACTGATATGGGAAGTTGGGCCAAAACTATATTGAAGCAGACCAAAAAATATCTAGATCTTATTGCCCTCTTTTCATATCACCTTTGATCCCCTTAGTACCAGACTGGTGAATTAAAAATAATTAAGAATTGTCTCAAATCAACAAGAAACCAAGAGCCTCTGGGATTAAAGATTAAATAGCTGTAAAAATTAATTTCAAGCGAAGTATCTTGTTTTCCAAGCCAGGCGGTATACAAGTGCCTAGAATGAGCATGGCCCTGAAATTAGATAGAATATCCTGATTCTCGACTACTCTTCGTCGGGTACCAAGGGTATAATTGCCTGGGAACCCTAGAGGGAGCGTGGAACAGTAAACCTGCTTCGACGATATTTTTTATAAGCAACTAAAGGTCCTAGAGTCCTAGAACTAGAACGGTTTCAAAGTAATGTGCTATCAAAAGATTTCACGAGAGATTTCACGAGAGATATAAAAATAGCCTGTGACGTTGGTAAAACCCACACGTTACGTTCGCAGCAATAGTTGTATGCAATACTGGACGAGATTGTATAAAGCAATCAGACCCGGTTATTATTAAAGGTATATCAGATCTCGTCCAGCATTGCATACATTAGTACAGGTATCAAAAGGTATCTCATTTGCATAATTATGGTCTAAATATTCTTAACTAAGAATTTGAATAACGGGACGAAACCAGATGACAATAACAAGAAATTTTTTTTATATGAATTGAATGAAAGCAGTAAAGGGTTAAAATCGCTCATCAACTAAAGGTAAGTCTGAGGGAACGGTGACTCCCACGCCATGTGACATAAATGACAGAATATGATTGGAATATATTCATCCTTTCACAAGTCGATTGATTCGTTCGACCTAGCTTTACTTCTTGGCTGTGGTCGGTATAATGCACAAGTACCGATTGAGGAGTGCAGCCAAAATAAAATACTGTTTAGTATTGGAGTATTCTAAAAAGTTGAAACTAATAAAATTATAGGCGGCGAGAAAAGATTTTTAATATAGAAAATAGGAAAAATCATTAAAAATCCTTAGAAATCAAGTAGTGAGTTGGTTATTAATTTGAACCACCAAAGACCTCAACCATCAAGGACCCCAACCATCAAGGACTCCAACCACTAATGACCCCAACCTCCAAGGGTCCCAATACCTGATCTTCCAACTTTTTGGCCCCTCTCCTCATTTTTAATACCTTTTTTGAACATTTTTTAAACTTTAATTTTTATTTTTATATTTTTTAACATAGAATTTTTTTCATCCTTTTTTACAAGTCTTAAAATGACATAAAATATACTTAAAACAAAAAAATGACATTTAATATTTTCGAAAAACAAAATGGGAATGATATAGTTATGTTAGTCGTGACTTTTACTATTAAAAAAATAATGTTTGTAGTAGCACTTTTCTTTATTTTTTTACTTCGAATTTTTTTTTGGACTTGGATATTTTTTCAACTTTTTTCCTATATGTCTTCAAATGATATGAAATATACTTAAGACAAAAAAAAATCACATTTAATATTTTTGATATACAAATGAGAATGATACAGATATGTTAGTTGTGTTTTTTACTGTTAGAAAAATAAGGTTTGTTGTAACACTTTTCTTTTTTTTACTTAGAATTTTTTTGGACTTAAAAATTTTTCAACTTTTTTTTACATGTCTTAAAATCACATGAAATATACCTAAAACAAAATGATTTCACATTTAATATTTTCGAAATACAAAATGAGAATGATATAGATATGTTAGTCGTGATTTTCACGTTTTGAATCCCACGCCAAGTGACATAAATGACAGAATCTGACTAGAATAAATTCATCCTTTCACAAGTCGATTGATTCGTTTGACCTAGCTTCCCTTCTTGGCTGTGGTTGGTATAATACACAAGTAGCGATTGAGGAGTGCAGCCAATATAAAATATTTTTTAGTATTGGAGTAAGGGTTTCCACCCTGGCTTGAAAGAATTTACTAAATCTGAGAGGAAAAATTTACTAAATCGCATCTGTTTTTACTAAATGCTGAAAAATTTTTTTTGCACGTACGGCTACTGCCGCACGCGCACCATCAATTATATTTATCTAATATAGGAGGATAATCAATAGGATTTCCACAATATTTTTTCTTTTTTCTTCTTTTTTCTCTTTTCCTGTTTTCTTGTGTTTTCGTAGTATGATTGAGCATTCCGGAAACCTATAAGCTCAAAGATTCTTTTTTTTTATTATTTGGATGTACTAGTGGACAGGCTTCATATTGCAGGTAAGGTGTATTGAAGACGTCAAACAATACTCTGGAATCTTAGATTCAGGAAATCCTGCTGGTGAAGCCCGGCTTTAAGTTTATCAATGGTCTTCAGGTCATAAAATTCAGATATATTGAAAAATTAAAAAACAATCAATGAAGAAAAACAGCTACAACTCACATTCACGAAGAAATTCAGGCGATGGAGTGCTTAGAATTTGAGGTGTGTTTGAAAGTGACGGTTTTTGAAATTTGTCCCCCAGTTTCCGTTTTTAGGTGTGAAGTTTAAACCCTTCAATTTTGCATTTTTAGGACGAAATTTGCCACTTTTAAAACACTAATTGGGCTGGTCTTTAAATAAGTGCTTACAAATATTTCAGGCAAATTTTAAAGCAATCAATTTAAGATTTTTTTAACTGATTTTTTTCTGGATTTTCTCTCGTTCGTATTCAATCGAACCAAAAACCAATACAATCTATGTCACTTCAAAATGGAAATGAGGTAATCGAATACCGGTTTAGTTGTAAAAATATGTAACTTAAAAAGTGCACCTCAAATTAGACTAGGAACGCCAAGAAAAAGAAAACTTATATAACATACAATAATTAGTTTTAAAAAAAAATATTGTGTCAATATTCTTCAGGTCAGGCAAGTCATACAAATTGAAAAGTAAGCTGAAAAATATATAGTCACAATTAAAAAAAAGTTTCACTTAAAAGGCTTTTATCGTCCTAGGCCTCATCCGAATTTAAAGTATCTACTAGTGTTGACTTCTGAATGAAGAGATTTACTTTTTTCCAGTCCTTGTTAGCCTGAGTCAAATTGCTGGGGATAACCCAGTCATGTACTCCACTTGACGACTTGAGAACAAGTTGCTTCGTTTTCATCAGTGACGAAACACTCGAGACATCTAGCCTATTCTGGTTTTCAGTTTTGATGACCGACAAAATCAAGAACTGTCTCTCTGCTTCAGCACTTGAATGGGGAAAGCCGCTGAGAGTTAGAAAGAACTTGGGCATGTATGGAAATAGTTCGTTTCCAGCATCGTCTTTAAAAAGGGACAAGGCTAACTAACAAACGTAGCAGCTGTTATGAGAGTCTGGAAAAATTTTCTGAAAAAAAAAATTAAGACGGCATACCAGTCCTGATTTTAAATAGTTTGCCGTTCAAAGCGAGTATCAAGAAGAAGCCGAGAGAAAAGTAGAAATTTTATAGCGCTAGGGTTGACACGAAACCGCAAAATGAAAGCAATAGTATCCATAATATCTAACGTAATCGAAATAAGACTTTGTAATGAATGGACCCTAATTTTTTTCCCTGAATTCATGGAAAATAACAAAAGTTTTGTTTACTACAAATCATGACTTTTTACTAGATTTTGGGAAATTTACTAGATTCTCTAAATTTAATAGATTTTTTTTACTAGATCTAGTAAAATCCTAGTGACGGTAGCAACCCTGATTGGAGTATGCTAAAAAGTTGAAAAAAATAAAGTCGCAGGCACCAAGAAAATTAGAAATAAACGTAGCGAGTTGGTTTTGGATTTAAACCACCAAGGACTTTAACCACCAAGGACCGCAACCATCAAAGACACCAACCACCAGGTACCCCAGCCTCCAAGGGCCGAATTACCCCATCTTACAACTTCCAACCAAAGTTGGTTATGGATTTGAACCACAAAGGACCTCAACCATCAAGGACATCAATTTTCAAGGACTCCAACTACCAAGGACCCCAACCTCCAAGGGCTCCAATACGCCATCCTCCAAATTTTTGGCCCCGTCCCCATTTTTTACTTTTTTTTTTTACTTTTTTTAACTTTTATTTTTTTAACATAGAAATTTTTTCAACTTTTTTACATGTCTTAAAATGACATAATATATACTTAAAATAAAAATTCAAATTTAATGTTCTCGAAATACAAAATGAGAATGATATAGATATGTTAGTCTTTACTTTTATTATTAGAAAAATAGTATTTGTAGTAGCACTTTTCTTTCTTTTGTTTTACTTAGAATTGTTTTTGGACGGAAATTTTTTCAATTTTTTTACATTTCTTAAAATGATATGAAATATACTTAAAAAAATCACATTTAATATTTTTCGAAATGCAAATGAGAATGATATAGATATGCTAGTCGTAATTTTTACAATTAGAAAATAATGTCTTTAGTAACAATTTTCTTTTTTTACTTAGAATTTTTTTGGACAAATTTTTTTTTATAGATATCTGAAAATGACATGAAATATACTAGTGAGAGAGACAACAACAGATACAAATACATAGATTCAAACATACAAACCGAGAAAGACAAACACTGTGAGAAGCAAACACCCGCCCAGACATACAGACAAAGAGAGTGTGAGAGAAAAACCACATACAAATCCATAGTTTCAGACATACAAACAGACAAAGACAAATACTGGGTCAAGCAAACACCCGCCCAGACATACGTGCAAAGAGAGGGAGAGAGACAAAAACACATACAAATACATAGATTCAGACATACAAACAGACAAAGAAAAATACTGGGACATGCACACACCTGCCCAGTCATACAGACAAAGAGAGTGAGAGAGACAAAAACATATACAAATACATAGATTCAGACATATAAAAAGACAAAGACAGGCACTGGGACAAGAAAACACCAGCCCAGACACACAGGCAAAGAGAGTAAGAGAGACAAAAACACATAAAAACACATAGATTTCGATATACAAAAAGACAAAGACAAATACTGGGACATGCACACACCCGCCCAGACATACAGGCAAAGAGAGTGAGAGAAACAAAAACATATACAAATACATAGATTCAGACATACAAAAAGACAAAGACAGGCACTGGGACAGGCAAACACCTGCCCTGATACACATGCAAAGAGAGTGAGAGAGACAAAGACACATACATATACATAGATTCAAACATACAAACAGAAAAAGACAGGCACTGGGAAAAGCAAACAGTAGCCCAGACAGCACATAGAGAAGCAAACACCCACCCCGACACACAGACAAAGAGAGTGAGAGACAAAAAAGACACAAATACATACATTCAGACATACAAACCGACAAAGACAGATACTGGGAGAAGCAAACACCCACCCAGACACACAGGCAAAGAGAGTGAGAGTGACAAAAACACAAAAAAATATGTAGATTCAGACATACAAACAAAGACAGACATTGGGGGAAGCAAACACCCACCAAGAAACACAGGCAAAGAGAGTAAGAGACAAAAACACATACAAATATACAGATTCAGACATACAAACAGACACAGACAGGTACTGGAATAAGCAAACACCCGTCCAGACACACAGGCAAAGAGAGTGAGAGAGACAAAAACACATACAAATGTATAGACTCAGACATACAAACCAACAAAGACAGGCACTAAACACTCGCCCAGACACATAGACAAAGAGAGTGAGAGTGACAAAAACACATACAAATATGTAGATTCAGACATACAAACAAAGACAAACATTGGGGGAAGCAAACACCCACCAAGAAACACAGGCAAAAGAGTGAGAGACAAAAACACATACAAATATACAGATTCAGACATACAAACAGACAAAGACAAGTACTGGAATAAGCAAACACCCGTCCAGACACAAAGGCAAAGAGAGCGTGAGAGATAAAACACATACAAATGTATAGACTGAAACATACAAACCAACAAAGACAGGCACTGGAAGAACCAAACATTTGCACAGACACATAGAACAAGGGGCGAGAAAGACAAAAACACATGCAAATATATAGATTCAGACATTTAAACCGCATAAAGACTGGCTGGGACAAGCAAACAACCGCCCAAACATACGTGCAAAGAGACTGAGAGAGACAAAAGCATTTACAAATATATAGATTCAGATATACAAACTGACAATGACAGACACTGGGACAGTCAAACACCTGCCCAGACACACAGGCAAAGAGAGTTAGAGATACAAAAACACATAAAAATACATAGGTTCAATCATACAAACATGCAAAGACAGGCACTGGGAGAAGCAAACACCAACCAGACACACAGGCAAAGAGGGTGAGAGAGATAATAACACATATAATTATATAGATTCAAACATAAAAACTGACAAAGACAGGCGCTGGGACCGGTAAACACCCGCCCAGACACCCAGGCAAAGAGAGTGAGAGAAACAAAAACATACAAAAACCCATTCATTCAGACATACAAACCGACAAAGACAGGCAGTGGGAAAAGCAAACACCCACCCAGACACACAGGCAAAGAGAGTGATAGAGACAAAAATACATACAAATTTATAGATTCAGACGTACAAAACGGCAAAGATAGGAACTGGGAC
Organism: Artemia sinica; assembly: GCA_027921565.1. Classification (NCBI taxonomy): domain Eukaryota; kingdom Metazoa; phylum Arthropoda; class Branchiopoda; order Anostraca; family Artemiidae; genus Artemia; species Artemia sinica. The sequence continues at coordinate 24,881,879 of CM051264.1, read as the reverse complement.
AAGCAAACACCTGCCTTGACACACAAGCAAAGAGAGTGGGATAGACGAAAACACCTAGAAATATATAGCTTCAGACATACAAACCGATAAAGACAAACGCTGGGACAGGCAAACAACCGCCCAAACACACAAGCAAAGAGACTTTGAGAGACAAAAGCACATACAAATATATAGATTCAGACATACAAACCGACAATAACAGGCACTGGGACGGACAAACAACTGCCCAGACACACAGGCAAAGAGAGACAAAAACACATAAAAATACATAGATTCAAACATACAAACATACAAAAACAGGCACTGGGAGAACACCCACCAGAGACACAGGCAAAGAGGGTGAGAGAGGTAATAACACACATAAATATATAGATTCAAACATAGAAACTGACAAAGACAGGCACTGGGACTGGTAAACACCCGCCCAGACACCCAGGCAAAGAGAGTGAGAGAAACAAAAACATATATAAAACCATACATTCAGACATACAAACCGACAAAGACAGGCAGTGGGACAAGCAAACCCCCGCCCAGACACACAGGCAAAGAGAGTGATAGAGACAAAAATATATGCAAATTTATAGATTCAGACGTAGAAACCGACAAAGATAGGAATTGGGACAAGCAAACACCCGCCTAGACACACAGGCAAGGAGAGTGGGGGAGACACAAACACCTAGAAATATATAGTTTCAGACATACAAACCGATAAAGACAAACACTGGGACAGGCAAACACCTGCCCCACACAAGCTAGACGCACAATAAAGAGAGTGAGAGACAAAACACATACAAATACATTGATTCAGACATACAAACCAACAAAGACAGGCACTGGAAGAAGCAAACAGCTGCCCAGACACATAGAAAAAGGGGCGAGAGAGACAAAAACACTTGTAAATGTATAGATTCAGACATTTAAACCGCATAAAGACAGGCTGGGACAAGCAAACAACCGCCCAAACACACATGCAAAGAGACTGAGAGAGACAAAAGCATATACAAATATATAGATTCAGATATACAAACCGACAATGACAGACACTGGGACAGTCAAACACCTGCTCAGACACACAGGCAAAGAGAGTTAGAGATACAAAAACACACAAAAATACATAGGTTCAAACATACAAACATGCAAAGACAGGCACAAACCGACAAAGCCAGGTACTGCGAGAAGCAAACACCCACTTAGACACACAGGCAAAGAGAGTAAGAGTGACAAAAACACATACAAATATGTAGATTCAGACACACAAACAAAAGACAAACATTGGGGGAAGCAAACACCCACCAAGAAACACAGGCAAAGAGAGTGAGAGACAAAAACACATACAAATATGTAGATTCCGACATACAAACAGATAAAGACAGGTACTGGAATAAGCAAACACCCGTCCAGCCACACAGGCAAAGAGAGTGTGAGAGATAAAACACATACAAATATATAGACTCAAACATACAAACCAACAAAGGCAGGCACTGGAAAAAGCAAACATTCGCCCAGACACATAGACAAAGGGAGCGGGAGAGACAAAGACACATACAAATATATAGATTCAGACATTTAAACCGCATAAAGACTGGCTGGGACAAGCAAACAACCGCCCAAACACACATGCAAAGAGACTGAGAGAGACAAAAGCATATACAAATATATAGATTCAGACATACAAACCGACAATGACAGGCACTGGGACAGGAAAACACATGCCTAGACACACAGGCAAAGAGAGTGAGAGAGACAAAACACATAAAAATACATAGATTTAAACATACAAACATACAAAGACAGGCACTGGGAGAAGCAAACACCAACCAGACACACAGGCAAAGAGGGTGAGAGAGATAATAACACATATAATTATATAGATTCAAACATACAAACTGACAAAGACAGGCATTGGGACCGGTAAACACCCACCCAGACATCCAGGCAAAGAGAGTGAGAGAAAAAAAAACATACAAAAACCCATACATTCAGACATACAAACCGACAAAGACAGGCAGTGGGAAAAGCAAACACCCACCCAGACACACAGGCAAAGAGAGTGATAGAGACAAAAATACATACAAATTTATAGATTCAGACGTACAAACCGACAAAGATAGGAACTGGGACAAGCAAACATCTGCCTTGACCCACAAGCAAAGAGAGTGGGAGAGACGAAAACACCTAGAAATATATAGTTTCAGACATACAAACCGATAAAGAGAAACACTGGGACAGGCAAACAATCGCCCAAACACACAAGCAAAGAGACTGAGAGAGACAAAAGCACATACAAATATATAGATTCAGACGTACAAACCGACAATAACAGGCACTGGGACGGACAAGCACCTACCTAGACACACAGGCAAAGAGAGTGAGGGAGACAAAAACACATAAAAATACATAGATTCAAACATACAAACATACAAAAACAGGCACTGGGAGAACCAAAAACCCACCAGACACACAGGCAAAGAGGGTGAGACAGATAATAACACACATAAATATAAAGTTTCAAACATACAAACTGACAAAGACAGGCACTTGGACTGGTAAACACCCGCCCAGACATCCAGGCAAAGAGAGTGAGAGAAACAAAAACATATATAAACCCATACATTCAGACATACAAACCGACAAAGACAGGCAGTGGGACAAGCAAACACCCGCCCAGTCACACAGGCAAAGAGAGTGATAGAGACAAAAATACATACAAATTTATAGATTCAGACGTACAAACCGACAAAGATAGGAATTGGGACAAGCAAACACCCGCCTATACACACAGGCAAAGAGAGTGGGAGAGACGAAAACACCTAGAAATATATAGTTTCAGACATACAAACCGATAAAGAGAAACACTGGGACAGGCAAACACCTGCCCCACACAAGCTAGACACACAATAAAGAGAGTGAGAGACAAAACACATACAAATACATTGATTCAGACATACAAACCGACAAAGACAGGCACTGGGATAAGCAAACACCCGCCCAGTCACACAGACAAAGAGAATGAGAGAGACAAAAACACATACAAATATATAGATTTAGGCATACAAACCAGCAAAGACAGGCACTGGGACAAGCAAACATACGCCCTGACACATAGGTATAGAGACTGAGAGGGACAAAAACACATACAAATGCATAGATCCCCCCCCCCTAGCTAAGATTTAGTTTCTGCAAAAATATTGCGTAATTTTCAATGGGTCAGGGGCGGGGGGGTATGGAGGGTCATATCATCACCAATGCTCAGCTAATTAATTGTCAGGGATACTTTTGGCATTGTTACGTGCTAAATCTGAGTGAAGTCGTCAACAGCCATGCTTTACTTGGGATTTTTTATGCACTTCGGTTGCTTTATAGGGTGCTATAGAGCAATCGCTTGACTTCCTACCTAAAATCATTGACGCGCTTTGACATGCATACTCAAGTTGCTTTTTGTAATTGCCATACTTTTAGTACTCTAAACTATGTTTTCGTCAGTTTTTGTATTCCATGGAATTTGCGCTTCCATTTTCCACTTTACTCGCTTTCATTAATGCTCTATTGCGTGCTTCAGAGCAATTCTTTCCTTTTTGTAAAGCCACCATTGGAATCGCCGTATTAAAATGTATTGTAAGAAGTTTTGATGCTTTTGTATCGAGGCTGGTAAACTTGAACTTTTTTAGCGCTTCGCGTGTAATACGGTTCCCCATATTTCATACTATATTTCAAGTTTTTCCGGAGTTTCTCAAAACGTTTCATCAGTTTTGTGCTTTTTGCGCGCTTTTGAGCGCGCAAATAAGCGCTTAGACAGAGAAACTCGAGCTGCTTAGTATTTGGGTATGCATAAACTCGTAACTAATGAAGTCATAACTATTCTAAGTGATGATATGACAGCCCTATGAGGGAAATGGTAGAATAATGTCTTTTAAAAAGTATTGCATTGGGGTACACATAAAGTCGAAATTAATAAAGTAATATTTATTCTAAGTGATTATATGACAGCCCTGTGAGGGACAATGTTAGAATAATGTCTTTTGAAAAGTAATGCTTAGTACTGAGATAAGCATAAAGTCGAAATTAATAAAGTATTATCTATTCTAAGTGATGATACGACAGCCCTATGAGGAAAATTATATAATAATGTCTTTTGTAAAGTATTGCCTAGTATTGGGGTATGCATAAAGTTGAAATTAATAAAGTAACATCTATTCTAAGTGATGATATGACAGCCGTATGAGAGAACTGATAGAATAATGTCTTTTAAAAGGTATTGCCTAGTATTGAAGTATAAATAAAGTTGAAATTAGTAAAATAATATCTATTCTAAGTGATGATATGACAGCCCTATTAGGAAAATGATAGAATAAGTCTTTTGTAAAGTATTGCTTAGTAGTGGGGTATGTATAAAGTTGAAATTGATAAAGTAACATCTATTCTAAGTGATGATATGAAAGCCCTATGAGTGAACTGATAGAATAATGTCTTTTGAAAGATATTGCCTAGTATTGAAGTATGCATAAAGTTGAAATTAGTAAAATAATATCTATTCTAAGTGATGATATGACAGCCCTATTAGGAAAATGGTATAGTAATGTCTTTTGAAAAGTATTGCTTAGTATTGGGGTATGCATGAAGTCGAATTTAATAAAGTAATATCTATTCTAAGTAATGATACTACAACCCTATGCAATGTCGGATCCAGGAGGCGTGGGGGGTGCCCCCTAACGTAGTCTAATGTAGTGTGATTTACTTAATTAACGCAGGTTTACGTTAGTTAAACTTGCTCCTAACGCAAGTTTTACGGATCAACCTATTTCGCGCCCCTTCCCCTAAAAGAATTCTGGATCCACCCTTGCCCCTATGAGGGAGATGATAGAATAATTTCTTTTGAAAAGTATTCCTTAATATTGGGGTATGCATAAAGTCAAAATTAATAAAGTAATATCTATTCTAAGTGAAATAGGTAGTTTCGATAACCAGCCATACAGTACCACTAATACAGCCGCATAAATAAAAAGAATAAGAAAAAAAGTTGAATAATTTCCCAAGTCCAAAAAAATTCAGTCCAAAAAGAAAAGTGCTACTACAAACAATATTTTTATAATTTTTAAAAGTCACGACTATCATATCTATATCATTCTCATTTTGTACTTTAAAAATACTAAATGTGATTTTTTTTGTTTTAAGCATATTTCGCGTCATTCTAAGACATGTAACAAATTGAAATAGTTTTACGTTAAAATAGATAGAAGTTCAATAAAAAAGTTTAAAAATTTAAACTTCAAAAAAGCATAAAAATTGGTGGAGGGATAAAAATTTTCTTTTTTTTTGGGGGGGGGTCTTGGAGGTTGGGGGCCTTAAAGGTTGAGGTCCTTTATGGTTCAAGGATGTTCAAGGGCTGTCGTATCATTGCCTAAAATGTATACGGCCTTATTAATTTCGACTTTATGTATATTCACAATACTACAAAATATTTTATATTAACTACACTCCTCACTTGGTACTTGAGTATTATAGCGATCACGCTTACACATTTAAAATTCCCTCGTTAAATATATTCAGAAATTTAAATACTTATTCTAAAGACATCCCTCCAAAATAAAAAACAATGTGTATCTCTTAGTGGAGTCACTATTCCTTCAGATTTACCCTTACTTGATAAGCAATTAATATTTGAAGCCTTTCTCTCTTCTGAAAAAAATATTCTCATTTTATGTGCACGCAATAACTATGTGGCTTGTCTATGCAAGAATCATGTGCCAAATTCCTGAAGACTCAATCTGTCAATAATCTGTAATTTGTCAATTGAATTCTAACGCCTCTCTCCCTAAAGAAGGTCAAATTCCTTCTCTTGTAGTTAATCGTCATAGGCAGTTTTTAGATCTAGCACAGCATTGCATACCCTTTTACTACTCTCATTTTCCCGAAAGGCGTGACTTACGCCCTTCTGTGTCCGCTTTGATGCGTCGGCATGGTTACCTTTAAAAGATACAAGATTCTCAGCTATCAAAACGTGAAAATCATGATATCCGTAGCAAAAAAAACGGCAAACTTAAGTATAGATTCTGTTGACTTAATAACATTTACAATACGAACTAGCCAAAGTGGATATCCTTTGAACTGCGCCAAAGCTAAGTCCCCCTTCTTGAACCCCACCATTTTGAAAACAATGATCCATAGAATATATATATAAAAATGATCCAAAAACAAACTTATCTTAACGTGGGCAGGTCTATGAAATGCAGGGGCGATCACTTTTATTGGAATGGTGGTCCAGTGGATCCTGGATCCTGCTAAATTATCCATTGTATTCAGAAATCCGTAATGATCTTTATAAAAAAAAAAAAAAATATATATATATAGTTCAAACATACAGTCAATATAACCAAAAACAGGTGTTTTCCACAGATAATTCTCTCAGAACATGAGAGGTGTTCACTGAATTAATGCCTGAATTGGAATGAAGGGGTGCAGCTGCCCCCCCCCCCTCCGTACGCCCATGCATATGCTTCTTGAAATTTTCATCTTAATGCTCATAGCCTTAAAAGTAATTGCAATAGAAGTAGTAGTTAAAGTAGTAGTAGTAGCAGTATTAGTAAATACAGAAGTGATAGTAGTATTATTAGCAGCGTGCACATGTTGCCTTTTCGTCAGATGATCTTCCCCTTTAACCATTATCTGAAAGTTCCAACTTAATACCCAAATTAATTCCCGAGATAAGCCCTTTTGACAAGGTGCATGCATAGAGTGTCTTTTGACATAGAAATATCGAGGTTAAAATTTTCCTTCAATATTTTAAATGGAGCAGTGTGTTAGTAGCAGTAGTGGTGGTGGTAGTTGTAGAAGCAGTGGTAGCATGTAAACACTGCATTTTTGATCGTCTCCATTATCATTTCCCGAAAGTTTAAAATTAATATACTCAGTCATTCTTGAGTTATGTGCTTTTGATAATCCGTACACACAAAACGTGTTTTGATTTAGTTCAACACTCCCCTCATCATTCTCTGAAAGCCTCACATGAATGCCCTTCGTCTTTTTAGAAAGTAAAATTCTAACCTGCATACCCTTTTCAAAAATATATACTACATCTAGTGTAAACAATGGACGATTTGCCTAACTTACTGCCCTTTACTGCCTAACTTACTTACTACCTACTTACTGCCTAACTTAATTACTGGACCGTTCAAGAATGCTCTCTTATAGTTTTAATGGGATTTGAATTATGGAATGATGGACTTGGGGGTCTGGTTGCCCTCCATGCACTTTTGGCTCTTAAAAAGGTCACTAGAACTTCAGACTTTCAATCAAATGAGTCTCATCCGAAGTTTTTACGACCTCCTGTTCCATAAAAACCTTATATGGCCCAGGACATAACTTACAACCCTTGCCCATTGGCTCTGGGGGGCTGCGTCCACCCTGGAGGCACTGTTATATAACTCTTTGGACTATTATGAACAAAATGGCCGTCTCACAATTTCGGTCGAATATGTTTGGGGAAAAGAGGTTGACGGAGGGGGATAGTCACCCTCCATCACATTTGACTCTTAAAAGGAAACTAGAACTTTACACTTTCAATCAAATGAGCTTCCTCTAAAGCTCGCAAGACCACCCCTTCGATAAGAACCTCATATACACCCAGGGCATAACTTACAACCCCTTTTCCCCAGACTTTGGGGAGGACGTGTCAACCCCAAGGGCCTTGTTATATGATCTTTGTACATTTTTAAATAAATGGCTATCTCAAAATTTCCATCGGATGCTTCTGGTAAAAATAAGATGTCGGGGGGGGGGGGTCTAGTTACCCCCAATCACTTTTACTCGTACAAGGGTAGTAGAAAATTTCAATTCCGATCCAATGAGCATCCTCAGAAAAAAACGACCACCCTTTACATAAAAACCTTATATCGCCCCGGGCATAACCTACAACCCTTGTCTTGGGGGTTCTGGGGGGGGGGGGTGGTTGTCATCCTCAAGGACGCAGTTACTGGAGCTTTCAACAACGCTGCACAAAATGGCAATCTCAGAAATTTGATTGGATGTGTGTGGGGAAATGATGGGCTTTGGGGGAGGTGGCTGCCCTCCAATCACATTTGGCTATTAAAAAGGGCACAAAAACTTTCAATTTCCAATCAAATGAGCATTTTCAGAAGTTTCTATGATATCTGCTTCGATACGAAGTGACTTACTCTGAAAAAAAAAAACATTGTGCCCGCATCGCTCTTTACAATTGTCTTTTTGACAATTGTTCGGAGAAATACGTGTACACTATCAAAACAATCTTCAAGTCTATTAAGAACTTTTCTAGGCTTCCTTTTGGGCCAGTGCTAAGATCTGAAACAAAGCTAGCATGGTTGTAGTACGTGACAGAAATCTTTATGAGCTAACTTCGTTTTCCAAAATATAAAACGCGTTTAGCAATAAGTTTAGATTTAACTTTATCTGTTATTTCTCTCCCAAGTTTCCGTTTAAAGAAAAGTGTCGCTCAAAACTGTAAGTCCCATTGTTAATTACATCTGTACAGAATTGGCATGTCATTTTATGACCATTTTCTTAACACCGGTTTTTTTTTTATCTGACCTTTGGACTATTTTTAACAAAATGGCTATTTCAAAATTTTTATGGGATGAATTTTGGGGAAAAGGACGTGGGGGATAGTTGCCCTCTGGTCTCTTTTGACTCTAAAAAACTGAGCTAGAACTTTCAATTTTCAACCAAATGAGCCCTCTCTGAATTTTATACGAGTATCCCTTCCATAACAGCTATATATGCCCCCAGGCATAATTTACAACGCCTACCCATAACCTACTTTTAACCTTCAATCAAATGAGCCCTCTCTGAAGTTTATACGAGCATCCCTTCTATAAGAACCACATATGCCCCCAGGCATAACTTACAACGCCTGTCCCCGGGCCCTGGGAAATTGTGTCAACCCCGAAGTTTTAATATCTGATGTTTGAACTATTTTCAACAAAAACAGTCACCCCAAAATTTTTATTAGATGGGTTTTGGGAAGAAAAAACGTCGAGGGGAGGGGCTAGTTGCCCTCCGATCTCTTTTGACTCTGAAAAAGTGAACTAGAACTTTTAATTTCCAATAAAATGAGCCCTCTCTGAAGTTTATACGAGCATCCCTTCCATAGGAGCCATATATACCCCAGAGTAGTACTTACAACGCCTGCTCCCTGGCCCTAGGGGGTTGCGTCGACGCAGGAGCTTTTCTTATCCGACCTTTTAACTATTTTTAACAAAATGGCTATCTCAAAGTTTCATCGGATGGGTTTAGAAAAAAAGGCGTGAGGGGGGGGGGACGCTTGTTGCCCTCGGATCTCTTTTGACTCTTAAAAAGTGAGCTCAAACTTTCGATTTCTAATCAAATGAACTCTCTATGAAGCTTGTACGAGTATCCCTTTCATAAGAACCACATATTCCCCCAGGGCATAACTTAAAACGCCTTTCCCAGGGCCCTGGGGAGTTGCGTCGACACCGGAGTTTTTTTTTCTGATTTTTGAACTATTTTAAGTAAATGACTATCTCAAAAGTGTTATCGGATGCATTTAGGGGAAAAGGGTCGTGGGGGGGGCTAGTTGCACTCCAATCTCTTTTGACTCTCTAAAACTGAACTAGAACTTTTAATTTCCAATAAAATGAGCCCTGTCTCAAGTTTTTAAGTGCATCCCTTCCATAAGAACCATATACTCCACTAGGGCGTAAATTACTACACCTGCCCTTGAGCCCTGGGAGGTTGTGTTTTACCCCGGATTTTTTTTATATGATCTCTGAACTATTTTTAAAAAGGGCTATCTCAAAGTTCTTATTGGATGGGTTTGAGGAAAAAGGGCGTGGAGGGGGGGGGGGGCTAGTTGCTCTCCGATATCTTTTGACTCTTTAAAAGGGAATTGGAACTTTCAATTTCCAATCAATTGAGCCTTCTGTGAAATCTATACGAAAATCCCTTCCATAAGAACTATTTTTGCCCCCAGGGAATAGGTTGCAAGGCCGCCCCCAGGCCCCGGGGGTTGTGTCCACACCGGGGTTTGTTTATCTGACCCTTGAACTATTTTTAATAAAATGGCTATCTCAAATTTTTATCGGATACATTTGGAGGAAAAGGGGCGGGGTAGTTGCCCTCTGATCTCTTTTGGCTCTTATAAAACTGAACTAGAACTCTCAATTTCTAATCAAATGATTCTTCTCTGAAGTTTATATGAGGATCCCTCCATAACAGCTATATATGCCCCTCAGGCATAACTTACAACGCCTACCCCGGGCCTTGAAGGATTGTGTCGACCCCAGAGTTTTCGTTATATGATCTTTGAACCATTAAAAAAAATTATCTCTCAAAGTTCTTATCGGATGGGTTTGAGGAAAATAGGGCGTGGAGGGGAGGGGGGTAGTTGCCCTACGATCTCTTTTGACTCTTAAAAAGTGAACGATAACTTTCAGTTTCCAATCAAATGAGCCCACTCCGAAGCTTATACGAGCATCCCTTCCATAAGAATCGTATATATCCCCGGGGAAATATGCCCTGGGGGGAATATGCCCCCACGATTTAAATTACAACGCCTGCCCACGGGCCCTGGGGGGTTGTGTCGACACCGGAGTTTTTCTTATATGATCTTTGAACTATTTTTAACAAAATGGCTATCTCATAATTTTTATCGGGTGCATTTGGGAAAAGAAGGGCGTGAGGGGAGGGGCTAGTTGCCCTCCGATCACTTTTTAACCTTAAAAAGGGCACTAGAACTCGAATGAGCCCTCTTTGAAGTTTTTGCAGCGCCCCCTTCCACATGAATTTCCTCTGGGAAAAAAAATAATAAATAAATAATAATAATAAAACATTGGAGCCGTATGGCCTTTACTATAGGCAACGCTATAGCGTTGCCTCTGATTCATATTTTTCTGTCCACCCATTTTCCATAGTTTTACTGACACACTTTATCTATTGATTTTTTCTAGAGAAACTTAGGACTTTTATCGGCAATTATGTTATCGTACCTTCAGGGTCTATCCAATCCTTATTTCATTCTTCATTACATCACCGTATAATTCTGATTTAAAAAAAAGGAGCAAATCATCTTTTTTTTTATTTCTATAATTCAGTTAAAAGGAGAGTGAGATTTGCAACCATAAAAGTGAAATAAAACTACGGTTTACAAGAACTTTTCCTCTATTCAATGTTAGGCAACAGTATATTTTTAGAATTTCAACAGCTGTAAACATTAATATAAATTCCACGAAAAACTTTCGAAATAACAAGACTTTTCCTCTGAGAGAAAAAAGAATGAAAAAGGATCTGCAAATTTAAGGACTGATTGTTGTGCAATGTTTTTAATGTCTTTGAGGTTCCCTTGACTATATCCTCGTGCTCTTTAAGCCTAAGCTAATCCGTGCAAATAAATATTGTTTTTTCACTTTCAGGCGTTTTATGGGATGTCAAAAAATAATGTAGCCAAGATAAGTTTCATATTTTTCTTCCACATAGGGGTCCACCTAGTCAATAAACTTCGGAATGTCATTTTTAAGCTGATTCTGGACAGAAAAAGTATAATGTCCATTTTGTGCATTTCATGTCTTTTCATCTGGAATACTAAAAAACATTTATAGTCAAGTAACTGGGCAAAAATAAATTCTACTAGTCTCAAGTGATCAGAAAACACGGTTTTAGGCCCTTTCTTGGACTAAAAAGTATTTTCTTTCAATTTTTTGTGCATAAAGGTTCCCTTAGTCCAGTAGCTCATGGATATAAATTTCAAGCTTTCAAGAAATATTCTCGGTCCTTTTCCAGACGAACTGATAGAAGACAAATTTTCTTGCACCCTTATCTCTTTCCCAAAGCATAATATTTTAGTTGCCTTGCCCCCCCCCAAATAAAATATTACCTATACTTTGCATCTGATGTCTTTTAGTCTGAAATACTAAAAAAAAAAGTTTATAATCAAGTAACTGGGCAAAAATAGATTCTACTAGTCCCAAGTGATCAGAAGATCACTCAAGCTTTCAAGAAATATTCTCGGTCCTTTTCCAGACGAACTAATAGAAGACAAATTTTCTTGCACCCTTATCTCTTTCCCAAAGCATAATATTTTAGTTGCCTTGCCCCTCCCCCCCCCAAAAAAAAAACAAAAAATATTACCTATACTTTGCATCTGATGTCTTTTAGTCTGAAATACTAAAAAAAAGTTTATAATCAAGTAACTGGGCAAAAGTAGATTCTACTAGTCCCAAGTGATCAGAAAACACAGTTCTGGGCCCTTCTTTGGGCTAAAAAATATTTTCTTCGAATTGTTTTTTGTGCATAAAGGTTTCCTTGATCCAGTAGCTTACGGATATAAGTTTCAAGCTTTCAAGAAAAATTGTCGGTCCTTTTCAAGATGAACTAATAGCAGAATTATTTTTTGCACCCTTATATCTTTCCCCAAGCATAATATTTAAGTTCCCTTGCCCCCCCCCCAAAAAAAAAATATTACCTATACTTTTTCCCGATTGTCGTTCACGAGGTGTCAAAGATAGGCTATTTTGACGGCCATAGTCAATATACTATCTTTTGGTTCATATTACTACTTAACCGGGAATTGATTCAAAGTTCCACTTGGTAGTAGTAACCCCAAAAAATGCTCTACGGGAGCCCCCCAGGATTTCTAAGGGAGCCCTATCCTTTTCCATAGGATTCCTACGGGAGCCCTGTTTCTAGGCAAGATTCTACCGGAGCCCTCTGACGTCACGGCATACATAGGAAGATTAACATTGGATTTCAAGCGTTGCCCTCTGACGTCACACCTGTCAACATTCCCATCCTTGGCAAGGTTAGGCGACACACCTTTTTCCTTGTTACTAGGCAAGAGCCTGTCTAGACACGTTCCCAGGTGGTTGAAACTATTGATCGAGGATCAGTTTCTTTCTAGAAGTGAGACAGTCAACATGGATGCTTATACACTCTTGGATATTAAAAGTATTGATGAAACAGGACCTAGAGTACTTAAGGTGGTGGTAGAAATTACAAGGGGCTCTCGACTAACCCTAGAATGGGACAAGATGTATAATAGGTATGTTATAACATTAAGCAAATTCAAGTCGGAAGAATGATTGTGCTTCGCGGCTAAGGTGAATATAGCGCATATACAGAGACTACAAGATGAATTAAATGCCATGGTGAAATATTTTGAAGGGAAAAATTTATAGAAAACAGTCTGTGTTTGACAGTGAGAGTGTTAAAATGGATAGATTTGAGAAACAGAAAATCATGCGTAATCTAGTAAAATTGGAAAAGTGGTTAGTTTTAGATGATGACTTTCTGGAATTATCTCTTCAAAGAAAGATATTTTCTAGAGAAATACTTAACGATATAATGGGAACCGATTCCCCTTCTTTTGACTTTTGTATGAAACTTTGTCGTCATGGCCCCAGGCTTTTACACAATTTATAGATATTTCAATCGAGACAAAACAAAATGATATTGTGGTTTCGCTCTTAACCACTACATAGACGGTCCTATTTTAATGCTCCTAGGAGATGTTGTTTGAGTGTCAGTTTGTTTTTGGAAGTGGACCAGTCAACATCGAAAAATGTTTCACACATGCCCATTATGCTTGTATACTTTGGGCAGCTGGTCTTCCTGCGAGAATTATGCTTTTGCTGATGATTATAATGAAAAGTGTAAATTATGCAATCCGTGTAAAATGCATAGAGGATATGCTGTGCAAATTAAAAACTGTAACTCTTGTCTTGAAGAGATTTGTGACTCTCATAATAGAGAATTCTTATGCTCCAATTGTCACTATGATAGTTGTGATCAATGGGAAAATACTTATCCTGGCCTGATTGTGAAAAACCCTAAACTGGAGTTCAGTTTATTTGGAAGAGACTGGTATCGTCGGGGCTTTAAATTATTTTGGGAAGAAGAACCTGGTCTACGCTTTAATTGCTGGAATAATAAAAGAGTCTGTTTTTTACGATATCGCTGTGAAGATACTGGATATTATGATTATAAACCTACGGACTTTTATTTTGCTGCTACAGAAAGTGACTCTTCATATGAGAATTTTGTATGTGACATTGCTTCAAATAAGCAAATCGAAACATGTGAATTTTATCATATGAATCAGAGTAGTATTATTGACTTTACAAAGAGATTTAATAAAAATGAAGTAACCCTATATTGTAGACAATGTGACCCTGCCTTTGCCCGTCAAGACGAATACAAGTTGAATCTCGACGATCTACCTGCACTTATTTTTTCGGATGATTACCTTAGAAGAAGAAATCTAAAGGACAAAATGTTTTATTCAGAAAATTTTATTTAATAAACAAATTTACATAAATTTTAAATCATTTCACTTTTAGGGCACCGAAATTTATATTATAGAGTTAAGAAAGAGTATTTTCAACCAGAAAGTCATTCAATCGAGGATTGTAACCATAAATCTCGATAAATTCCATGTAACTGTGTCCAAAATTTCGAAAAATAAAATATAATAGGGCGTAAAAACCACAGCTTTTCGTTGATAAATCTTGTACCCGCTTTCGATTTTGAATGAAAGGTTCCCCGCTCTTCGCAAGAAAGTTTTTAATATGAGGTGTGTAGAAGATATACGGCAACCCAAGCGGATCAAAAAATTCTATATTGCTTCTTGCTTGAAAGATGCATAACCAATGCCCCGTCTTTACACCGGAAGGACTGCTATTATCAATGATTAGGGTGTTGTCAACGTGTTGGATATGCTCCAGGAAATCTGAAGATATGCAAAAAGATTTATATTTGGTCATGTAGGGGTCCATGTTAAATACATCAATTATTTGTTCCGTTTTCGTGGAACCAAGTCTAATAAAACACTACCGTCAGGAGTAATTTCCCAATAGGTTTCAAATTGATTTAGCAAGATTAATGCAATGCTTTCTTCCAATGGTTTGGCAAAGGTAAATCCGTAAATTTTCCGTCCGGACATTACTCATATCTTGAGTTCCAGACAAATCTAATACAATAATGCCATGTGTTTTCGCAAACATTTCTTCACTTATACCATTTTCAAACAATTGAGAATCTAGATGTAGGGATTGCATTGTCAATTCGTAGAGGATCCTGTAAGATTTATCAAAGGATAAATTGTAGAGTGGGATTCCATTTACTTTACATACAAGCGATGAAAGCCGAAATAATTCAAATTTATGCGAGGAATCTGTCCACGATCCAACATCGCAACACTTTTTACAAAGGCCAATGCCAATTTCGAAGGAATTTCGCCATTGATAAATGATGAATCGGTATAGGTACGCGTACCTGTAGCAATATGACGCTGATTCATAATTGTATGAGGCACGAGCAATTTGATATTATTTCCAGTGGCTCTTAATTTTTCAATTGCCAAAGCCACAGAACTTATAACCTGTTGTTTTCGTATATGAAGTATTGCCGAGGTGAGAGAGACTGTTAAATCGGGTGCAGCGTCCAGTACTTTTCGTATAATATAATTTGACGGCGCAAGTTGTAGTTTGTTATCAATCTTTTCATTGGGAGGCAACCATTGAGGTATATTAAATATCTCATGACTAAGTTTCCCAACTAAATGTAAATCTTTAGTTGTTGCCTCTCTAAGAACTGTAGTATCAGTATTGGTAGTAACATTTTTTGTTATATATTCAAATCCAATAGTCATACCTCTCAACTGCTTATAGGACATTGGTGTCATCAACATGAATTGTATATAACTTGCATAATTTGAAAGATTATTGCTCGTGCTCACCAATGTTCCATTTACATAGACGCTTATTTTTCGAAATAAATTATGTAATACACAATTTTCGTAGGACAACCCCTCAGCGGCACTTGGTTTTTCATTGTTCGATTTTTTAACAGTGACATTTAAATACATATGTGTCGAATTCAAATCTATAAAATAGTCTTCATTAGAATAAATTTGAAAATGGACATTTTCAGAGAGTGGTTGTTGCGGGTAAAAATGTTCACAGTATCCATGTTTTACACTGACACCTACATTTTCAGTATTGAAAAGATTTAGAGATGAGGTGACTGAAAGGTGAGAATCTTTATGTGCTAGATATACCATATTAGGAAAAGAAATCCTTTTCGGATCTTTTTACTTTCTTTGATGCTTTACGCTTCCCGGCTGACTTGAGACTGACAAGTGATGGGGTCTTTGTCCCCCTGTTTAAACCTTTTCCCTATTGTTTCAATCGTTCGCCGAGGGATCGCGTGCTTGACCTGAGATTTTGCGAAACGCTTTCTTGAATATCTTTCCCAGAATCCCAATCATGTAATGTAGAAGACGCAAAATCCACTGCAACCGGTGCAATATGTTTTCTAGCCAAGGGTAGTGCAGAGCGAAAAAGCTTAGCAAACCAACTGTCGAGACCGCACCTGGAAGTTTACGAACGACCCCTATACAAGTCCATTCTATGTACCAACTGGCGTGGTCCGAGAGTAGTAACATAGCAATCAATATCAGGAAGTACAAACTGAGTTCTTTTAGCCATTTCACTGAATGGGTCGAAAGTGATATGTAATCACGGCCAACCCCTTTGTTATTGCAAGAGGATCACCCAATTTGTTTCTTAATGTTAACTAACAGAGCTCCAAATACGACATATTGACTGGAACGCATTGAAGATGCTTGATATTGTAGTGGTGAATATGGCCGTTAGAGTTTTTTCGTTCAAGAACACTTCAGAGGGGGACATGGGTATTACCAACTCTTGATCTCTCGGCAAAGGATGCATAAAGAAATATACAACTGTCCGAAGAGAAGGCGGGTGCATAGTCTGCATAGATAACATAGTCAGTGCCACTGTAATTTTTTGTCTTGACAAAACTATTGTTTAAACCGATAACCTCACGTAAATTCTCATTGAGGAAAATTCTTTCATTCTCAAATGAATTGGTAAGGTAAATTCTCCTTTGTTCCATAGAATAATTGAATTGAAAGGCACCATTTATACAAGCGAATTTTTTTTTTGATAGCACGACACAGCCCATGCATATTATTGCATTCCCTGTAGAATATGGTAGCAATAGGGTAATCATTAGAGTCAAAAGTTGCCTTTGAAACTTCATCACCGAATTCAAAAGGTCGTACTTTATGTCATATATATGCTCCTTTCTTAGGATATCATATGTATTTTTAAGAATGCAATCGACAAGAGCCACTTCATGCCTTCCCTCAAATTTAATGACCGGGGAAAGTTTTGCCCAAAAATCGCTCGTTTTGTTCAAATCGTCATATAGAGGATCAGAAACATTGGACATGAATGTCACATAAGAACCTTCAGACATTATGAACGTCTTCAGCGGGTATCCACGAATCAAAATCAGAGTTGTATCCTAGCCAGCGAACAAGCAACTGTTTCTTTCCCTTATGCGTACGAGTCTTTGATACCTTTTCAATTTGATAAATTCCAGTGTTTTTAACTTTTTGTAATTCATAATCATAAAAACCGCCGAGAATCTCTTCATCTTTCATATCAAGATTACGATATGTTATAGATTTAGTATCTATGAGTTTTGATACTTTAAAAAGTTCAGTAGACCACAAGTAATTTCGCTTTTCAACAATATTTCTTGTGCGATTCATTCGAACAGTATCACGAACATTAAATGTTTTCTTTCCTGCCTTTTCATTAGAATATTTTTTAAGGAAATGCGTACTCTCACTATAATGAACTTCCTCAGGGCTAGTATTGAATAAGGATCGACGAGGACGTTGGTTGTATATTTGCATGATTTTATCTAAATCATGAATAAATGCAGCCGTATTTCTCAATGGACAATGTCTTGAAATTAAAAGTCGAATAGTTCGTATTAAACGTTCTGCCAATGCGGCCTTTATAGGACTATGAGTATGGTACAGTATTGTATTATATTTCAATAAAATTTTGTTTATATGAGGATTAACAAATTCACTTCCACGGTCTGGTCGAATTTTTTTTATATGAATCTTGTTCAAAGATGGATTCAAGTGCTTTAGCAACTTCATTACCACTCTTTGACTGCAATGGAACTGCATATGCATACAGACTAATTACACTTATTGCGAGTAAAATATAATTTTAGGGTTTATTATGACGTCTTTGAATCGCGTCTAGAGTCAAAAGATCTGCTTGTAAAATATGTCGAGGATAAAAAAACTTTAGTTTTACGATAGTGATTACCATAAATCCTATGATTTTGATGAAGAGTATAACTGGATTCCTTTTGCAAATACTCTTTTGCTAGCTTCTTTTTTATTCCGGTAACCTGTGAAAGTGTAGTTGGAGAACTTAAACTTTCTGGTTTTGAAATATTTTCATAAACATCTTTCAAAATTTGATCTATTTTGATCGTAACCGTCCGCTACCCTTTTGTATACTACCAGGCGAATCAATTCGTTTTCGTTTTTGTCTAGCTACTGGTGTCGAATCACCAGTAGGTGGGCTTTCCAAGAAAGATTTAAAATCATCTTCTACCTTTAATTGACTATGTTCTCTTAGTTTCTTTAGAATTTGCTTATTGCCGATAAGATTTTTAGGAAAATTTGATGACTTAAAAAATTATATAAATGACTATCAAAGGATTCGCAATCAGATCCGATAATAAATCAATTAAATGGTAAGGCATACTCTAGATTATAATTTCATTCTTTTTCTCATCAATTTGTTCATTTTCAGTGAGATATGACAAGAGTCTTTTACTTTGTTGACGATAGGATTGAGACAGCAAGTCTACAACACTTGTTAATAACTCTTCTTTTTTCGGCGTTCCACTGTTTTCAGAAGGTTGATCAATGACATTGACTTTAAGCGGTTTTTCACGATAAGGTTTATGTTTGTCCACGCGATGAAGAACATTTTGAAGCAGAATTAATTTTTCATCATCGGCAATTGTTTCATTGTTAAGAAATTTATCAAGATTTTCCTCAAAGTGCTCTTCGGGTGAAAGAGCAAGTTCAAATGGCGTCAATTTATAAGGTTTAGCCATTTCTAGAGAATAGTCTCTACAAATCCGGCGATTATCGGTAGTAACACTGAAAAAAATTACCACCCGCTTGAACAAGACGCTTTCTTTTACATTTTTTTTCTAAGCTAAAGCACGTACAAGTGATCGATGTTGCCTTGTCTGTTGCTTAACACGATCTGACAGCTGAACATTACCCGTTTTTAGATTGAAACAAAGTTCCGACAAGATATTAATAACTTCCTTGTCAATACTATGCTTGAGAATTGCTTTTCTAAGTCGTAGTTTTGTATTGGCTAGAGCAGAAAATAAATGCCGTTGTTCGTGTAGCTTCTTCAATGTCATGATTGCAACAAATGACCTTTTTTACTATGCAAAGGTAGATACACAGTAATTTCAGTATCGAAAATATCAGTGAATACAAGCAACTCTTCGGGTGTGTTTTGATTCAGGTCTAATAATATGTAACCATAAGGTTTATTAGTTGCTTGATTGTATGTGGAAATTAAAAATTTAGGTTCATAAGGATAAATCTGTTTTTTAGAGTTATTAGAGAACTTGAATCGCGAACATCTCTATAGATGATATAGTAGGTACAACTCATAGCAAGTGTTCGCAAACATTTACTCTGATGGAAGAGATTATGGAGACCAATAGTTACAAAAATTTTTTCGTGATGGGACTGGACAGTAAACAATTAAAACATTTCCTGGGACCATTCTTCAATAGATTCAGCTAAATTGTCCATAGTCAACCACGAGTTTGGTGCAATACTAGTAAACACGTCAAGTCCTTGTATAAATTTTGTGCTTGGATCAATCTTCTTCATTTTATCATAGGATCCTTGCCATATACTATAGCAATAATATATATTTTTTGGATTTTCTTAAAAATATTTGATCACGGTTTTGAATGCTTTTCCTTAAAAGTGTCGTTTTGCTGGACATGAACGGTCCGCAAAGAAACGATCTGAAGGGTGTTTTAAATTGATTCATACTCTTCCATTGCAAAATGCAACTAACCTAACCTCAATCTGTTGAATAAACATTCAAGAGGCAATAGAATAAATGGTTTCTTTTATTCACATTTATAAAACATTTACTACATAAATATTTTAAAAAATATCACGATCGGGCGACCAACGATAACTGCGGCCAAGCCGGTGAAAGGATAAAATAAACACTTGGAAATTACCGCTTTTTGCAATAAAATTATAAAAACAAAAGGGCAGTGCTGAGCTTGTGACGGGAAAATGACTAGATATACAAAAAAAGGGCATTGTTAAGCTGTTGACGGAAAAACGTCCCCCCACCTCCTCTCAAAACTATAGAGCTTTCTCCAGACCGAATTGTGTTCTATAATTTACACATTCAAATCGATCTAAAGTAAGATAATGGCCATTTGGTATTACTCTCACACTACCCTCGAGTACATAGACTTTGTCCGATATGGTGGACATTGCATTTTTTTCGACTCGAACTGTATAGTTTTGTATTTTAAAGAGCGAATGGCCATGACGCTCGCTCTTGGAACTAAATTCCGCTCTATAGATTTCCTATAAATACTAATGTTAAAATTTTCCTTTACATAGTATGAGGGCACCCCTTTGCAGACTTTTTGGTAGTCTCATTGTGCGTTTCCAAGCAGTACACCTTCGGACCGGGAAATACACCATGCGATGCCAAATCACTTCACGTTTCTGATTTTACTTTTAATAATTGATTTGGGGCCTGGCGTTTCACTAGCTCAGGATAGCGGGACTCATCTCAGTTTGTGTAGTCCATCCGAGAGCTAATGTACTCTCCATTTTCCAAGTCTTCCAATAAATTACTAGTTTTAACTCATAAAAACAAATAATCGGTATCCCCATAAAAAACTTGAATTTGTCCCCCCTCGGCCACTGGCACTTACATACAATGTAATAAAACTGCAACATGAGTTTATTTGAAATCTCTAATATGGTACTGCCAGCGGAAATGTTTTAATTTAAAACTATATTTCTTTTTTTTTCTATGTAAGAGGACCATATTGGAGTCTATGATCGTGAATGATGTGAAGTTCGGATCCGCAATGATTCGAGCATATTCTTTTGGGTCGGTTACAATGTCACAACAACTACTGTTTCACACACTCTCACACATCTTACCAAAGGCCGAATTTAAAATGAATTTAAAGGTTTCTTTTTCGACCTTTGTTTTGGCTTGAGAGCATTTGTTGACAAAAGTGTCAACAAAAGTCTTCATATAAGGATTTGGTCAAATTGGAGGGCTCTATGAATCCTTGTGACATTGAAGCCGTTGGCAAGCATCCACCGCAAAAGAACGAGGTGTACAACAATATTTCGTTTCGGCTCCAGGTCGGCAATAAGCTTTTGTTTTCAAGGTGTCCAAAGCATGCCTTTATTCCCTACTAATGATAAACTGTAGGGACTCACCTTTTCCTATGCACCGGTATATTCATGCACGGGAAAACAAAGTCTTTTTACCGAATCATGAAGTTCCAGAGGAATTTCACCGTCAATTTCGAAAAACCATCCTTGTGGTTTATTTTTCTCAACAGTGTGAATATTGGGGAAATCTGGAGCAGAAGGATCGTTAAGACATGGGTTATTCCCACACGGCAAATAAAAGTGAGACATTGCCGACGGATAACGGGAATTCATATCCAAGAAAACGGCATTTGACTTTTCACCGGTGCGTTGTCCAGTCGGGTCGATTTCGAGGATACGATCCCCGTGAAAAATATACCCTCCCCTCATAGATCTCTCTAAAAACAGGTGCCGATCCACGTCGGCGATCAGACCTATTTCTGCTCCACTGATCAGAGGCAACGCTGTAACCTTGCCTATAGTAAAGGCCATACGGCTCCAATGTTTTATTTTTTTTCCAGAGGCACTTAATATGGAAGGGGTCGTCGTAGAAACTTCAAAGGGGGTTGATTCGACTGGAAATCGAGTGTTATAGTGCCCTTTTTAATTGTCGAAAATGATTGGAGGGCAACTAGCCCCCCCCCCACGCCAATCATTCCCCCAAACACATCCAATAAACATTTTGAGATAACTATTTTGTTCAGCGTAGTTGATTTCCAAATAGAAAATATATTTTTGAGGAGGACACTCCCCCACAACCCTCAGGGCAGGGGTCTTAAGTTATGCCCTTGGGGCATATAAGGTTTTTATAAAAGGTGTTGTCGTAGAAAATTCAAAACAGGATCATTCGATTGGAAATTAAAGGGCTAGTGCCCTTTTGAATAGTCGAAAGTGATTAGAGTGCAACTAGCCCCCCCCCCCCACGCCCATCATTTCCCCAAACAAATCCATTCAAAATTTTTAGATAGCCATTTGGTTCAGCGTAGTTGATTTCCAGATAGAAAAATATATTTTTGAGGAGGTCACTCCCCCACAACCCTCGGGGCAAGGGTTTTAAGTTATGCCCTGGGGCATATAAGGTTTTTATAGAAGGTGTTGTCGTAAAAACTTCAAAACAGGCTCATTCGATTGGAAACTAAAGGGCTAGTGCCCTTTTTAATAGTCGAAAGTGATTGGAGGGCAACTAGCCCCCCCCCCACGCCCATCATTTCCCCAAACACATCCAATCAAAATTCTGAGATAGCCATTTTGTTCAGCGTAGTTGATTTCCAGATAGAAAATATGTTTTTGAGGAGGAAACTGCCCCACAACCTTCAGGGCAAGGATTTTAAGTTATGCCCTGGGGGCATATAAGGTTTTTATAGAAGGTGTTGTCGTAAAAACTTCAAAAAGGCTCATTTGATTGGAAATTCAAAGAGATAGTGCCCTTTTTAATAGTCGAAAGTGATTGGAGGGCAACTAGCCCCCCCCCCCCCCCTCACGCCTATCATTCCCCCAAACACATCCAAAAAATTTTTTGAGATAGCCATTTTGTTCAACGTAGTTGATTTTCACACAGAAAATATTTTTTTAAGGAGGACAATCCCCCACAACCCTCAGGGCAAGGGATTTAAGTTATGCCCTGGGGTATATAAGTTTTTATATAAGGTGTTGTCGTAGAAACTTCAAAAAGCTCATTCGATTAGAAATTCATAGGGATAGTGCCCTTTTAGTAGAAATTGATTGGAGGGCAACTAGCCCCCCCCGCCCATCATTCCCCCAAACACATCCAATCAAAATTTTGAGATAGCCATTCTGTTCAGCGTAGTTGATTTCCACATAGAAAATATGTTTTTGAGGAGGACAATTCCCCACAACCCTCAGGGCAAGGGTTTTAAGTTATGCACTGGGGGCATATAAGGTTTTTGTAGAAGGCATTGTCGTAGAAACTTCAAAACAGGCTCATTCGATTGGAAATTCAAAGGGCTATTGCCATTTTTAATAGTCGAAAGTGATTGAAGGCAACTAGCCCCCCCCGCCCATGTTTCCCCTAAACACATCCAATCAAAATTTTGAGATAGCTATTTTGTTCAGCGTAGTTGATTTTCACATAGAAAATATGTTTTTGAGGAGGACACTCCTCCACAACCCTTAGGGCAAGGGTTTTAAGTTATGCCCTGGGGGCATATAAGGCTTTTGTAGAAGGCCTTGTCGTAGAAATTTCAAAAGAGGCTCGTTCGATTGGAAATTCAAAGGGCTTGTGCCCTTTTTAATAGTCAAAAGTGATTGGAGGGCAACTAGCCCCCCCCCACGCCCATCATTCCCCAAAAACATCCAATCAAAATTTAGAGATAGCCATTTTGTTCAACGTAGTTGATTTTCAGATAGAAAATATGTTTTTGAGGAGGATACTCCCCCACAACCCTTAGGGCAAGGGTTTTAAGTTATGCCCTGGGGGCATATAAGGCTTTTGTAGAAGGCGTTGTCATAGAAATTTCAAAAAAGGCTCATTCGATTGGAAATTCAAAGGGCTAGTGCCCTTTTTAATAGTCGAAGGTGATTTGAGGGCAAATAACCCCCCTCTCACGCCCACCTTTTCCCCAAACACATCCGATCAAACACATCCAAACACAGCCATTTTATTAAACGTAGTTTTAAGATCTGGAAATTAGGTTTTTGAGGATGACAACCCCCCCACAGCCCTCAGGGCAAGGGTTGTAATTTAAGGATTCTCCGAATCCTTCATATTATTTTTTATGGAAGGGATACTCGTACAAACTTTAGAGAGGGCTCATTTGATTGGAAATTGAAAGTTCTTGTTCAATTTTTAAGAGTCAAAAGAGATTGGAGGGCAACTAGCCCCCCCCTTCTTCCACGCCCTAAATACATCAGATAAAAATTGTGTTAAAAATAGTTGAAAGGTTAAGTAACAAAACTCTGGTGTCGACAAAACCCCCCAAGGCCCGGGAGCAGAATGGGACTCTCGTATAAACTTCAGAGAGGGCTCATTTGATTGAAAATTGGAAGTTCTATTCCGGCTCTTACGAGTCAAAATCGATCGAAGGGCAAATACCCCCCCCCCACACGCCCTTTTCCCCACCCCTCTCTTTGAACTAATTCTGTTTATACCTGAAGGCCCAATGAGAGTTAGCATGTTTTGGTATAGACACACACCTATTAGGCATCTGCTCTCCTCCCTAACAAGGAAACAAACAGAGAGTGTAAGGCAGTGGCGGATCCAGGGGAGGGGAGAGGGGGGGGCGCCCCCTAACTTAGTCTAAAGTAATGTAATTTGCTTAATTAACGCAAGATTGCGTTAATTAAACTTGCTCATAACGCAAGTTTATCGGATCAACCTATTTGCTCCCCCTAAAAAATCCTGGATCGGCCCCTGGTGTAAGGGCACTATAAATTTTAATTTGTAATTCAATGAAACCCGTTCCAAAGTTTATGCAACCACCTCTTCCACATGAAGTTCCCCTGGAAAAATAAATAAGTATTAATTCATTGAACCCTTATGGCTCTTTACTTAGGTAACGCTATACCATTGCTTCTGACCTAAAAAGTTGAGTAGAAATTTCAGCTTCCATTTTTATGAATACCCGAAATTATCTGATGGGAATGTGTTTGGGGAGCATATTCCACGGCTGGGAAATTTCTTCTGGGTGGAATTTAACGCGGGGGAATTATCAGCAGGTAAAGATGATGTTCTTTGAGGGAGAGGAATTTCCCAGGGGTAGGTTTTCCAAATGTGAATTATTCAGGGAGAGGACGACTAACCCATTGGGTAATATTCTAAATTTTACATCTGAAAGTAACGGGAATAAAGAATCAACGGAAATGTCAGAGATAGCACTTCAGGTTCCTTTAGACGATTTTGTTCGTGTCTTTTGAAAAAAGACATTTTCAAAAGACAGATTAATTTCATTTGTTTTACTTTCTCTCTGGCTGCTCAATTATGCATGTGAGGGGTGAGATCCCCCCCCCCTTTCTCCGCTAAGGTTTCAGTTTTTATCTCAAGCCTTGAAAATGAACGCAATGCGATAAAAGTATAACTCAAAATAACATAAATAGAATAATATGTGCACATAACTCGAAAAAATTAATCAAAATTGCATATTATGAGTTTTAGGCTCGCCCAAATGATGGGCCAGGGGCTCAGCATTCCACAATCTGTGAAATCAATCCTGCAATAACTGAAAATATAAAGTATTTTTGAGTATTTTAACGTCTTCCAGATCTCAAACGGTCCAACATTCTACAGCCCAATGAGTCTGTCTAATCTCCTAAATCGGGAACGGAGGAGATAAGTGAAGTTCCGCCTCGTATTGGATGAGTCTCCAACCTCACCCTCCCCCTCTCCTACTGTCTACGCTAAATTTTTCTTCCTTCTGCCAACTACGCCGCCCCCACCCCAAAAACTTTAATAAGGTAAAGTTTTGTATGGGAAGAACACATAGTGAATCTATTATAATTATCTAATTATAAGGTTAAAATACATACTCTGTGATTCTTGAAAATCAAAAACGAACAAAAATTAATTAAAAAAAACTTTCCGAAAAATAAGTTTTTCAAAGAAAAGTAAAGGCCATTTTAAACTTAAGCTCAGGAGATACAAATACCTGTTAAAATTCAAACTAAAAACGACCAGAAATTACTATTAAAGAATAAATGAAACCCAAAACGAACAGAAATTAAATAAACAATCATAGCAAAAAACATACAACAAGTAATAATATAAATGAATAAATAGATTTTAAAGCGAGTAATGCTTAGATTGAATATGAAAATGAAGTTTAAAACGAAAAAATAGTTTGCTATTAAAGTATAAATGAAACTTAAAACGAACAGAAATTAAATAAACAATCAATGCGAACAAACATACAATATATATTAATGTAAATGAATAAATAAATCTTAAAACGAGTGAAACTTAAATTGAATAGGCAAATCAAGTTTGAATCAAATAAAAATAACTACAAACAAGAGTTTGGATATCGCCTCACTGCAGAAGCCTAAAACCTACTGCGTCATTGGCGCTTTACTGAAAACAATTCTTTCATTAATTCAGATTTTAGGGAATAAATATCAGCATGTGTATATTAAATTGACAATGCACATTTTTTTTCAGTAAACTCATTTGAATTTTTTTTCAGTGAAGTACAATTTATATTCTGGCTTTTAGAAAGCATAGGGTTTTGAACCCTACTCATATTAATTTATGCTCGTTTTGAGTTTCACTCTAATATTTATTTTAATATTTGTTCATTTTGGGTTTAATTTATTTATTGATACTGATTTGGGGTAATTGTATGCTTGGTAGATTATATAATATTCCGGACGCCAGGTGTTGAAAGTGTGAATCATACCACGACGGAAAGGTGCTGCTACGAGAATTAGCCTACCCTCCAAGTTTATACAACCATCCTTCCATAAGAAATAATGGGAAGGATTCGCAGAATCCTTAAATTACAACTCTTGCCCTGAGGGCTGTGGGGGAGTTGTCATGCTCAAAGACCTAATTTCCAGAACTTAAAACTGCGTTTAGTAAAATGGCTGTCTCAAAATTTTGATTGGATGTGTTTGGGGAAAAGGTGGGCGTGAGAGGGGGGTAAGATGCCCTCAAATCACTTTCGACTATTAAAACGGGCACTAGCCCTTTGAATTTCCAATCGAATGAGCCTTTTTTGAAGTTTTTACGACGCCGCCTTCTATAAAAACATCATATGCCCCAGGGCATAACTTAAAACCCTTGCCCTGAAGGTTGTGGGGGATTGTCCTCCTCAAAAATATATTTTCTATCTGGAAATCAACTATGCTGAACAAAATGGCTATCTCAAAATTTTGATTGGATGTGTTTGGGGGAATGATCGGCGTGGGAAGGCTAGTTGCCCTCTAATCACTTTCGACTATTAAAAAGGGCACTTTCCCTTTGAATTTCCAATCAAATGAGCCTTTTTTGAAGTTTCTACGACAACACCTTCTATAAAAACCTTATATGCCCCCAGGTCATATCTTAAAACCCTTGCCCTGAAGGTTGTGGGGGAGTGTCCTCTTCAAAAACATATTTTCTATCTGGAAATCAACTACGCTGAACAAAATGACTATCTCAAAATTTTGATTGGATGTATTTGGGGGAATGATGGGTGTCGGGGGGGGCTAGTTGCACTCCAATCACTTTTGACTATTAAAAAGGGCACTAGCCCTTTAATTTCCAATTGAATGAGCCTGTTTTGAAGTTTCTACGATAACTCCTTCTATAAAAACCTTATATGCCCCCAGGGCATAT
Source organism: Artemia sinica (assembly GCA_027921565.1). NCBI lineage: Eukaryota > Metazoa > Arthropoda > Branchiopoda > Anostraca > Artemiidae > Artemia > Artemia sinica. Next base: position 24,854,319 of record CM051264.1, on the reverse strand, counting down.
CTTAAAACCCTTGCCCTGAGGGTTGTGGGGGAGTGTCCTCCTCAAAAACGTATTTTCTATCTGCAATCAACTACGCTGAACAAAATGTCTATCTCAAAATTTCGGTTGGATGTGTTTGGAGAAATGATCGGCGTGGGGGGGGGGGCTAGTTGCACTCCAAACACTTTCGACTATTAAAAGGGCACTAGCCCTTTAATTTCAAATCGAATGAGCCTGTTTGAAGTTTCTACGACAACGCCTTCTATAAAAACCTTATATGCCCCCAGGGCATAACTTGAAACCCTTGCCCTGAGGGTTGGGGGGAGTGTCCTCCTAATAAATATATTTTCTATCTGGAAATTAATTAGGCTGAACAAAATGGCTCTCTCAAAATTTTGATTGGAGGCGTTTGGGGGAATAATGGGCGTGGGGGGGGGCTAGTTGCCCTTCAATCACTTTCGACTATTAAACAGGGCGCTAGCTTTTTGAATTTCCAATCGAATGAGCCTTTTTTGAAGTTTCTACGACAATGCCTTCTATAAAAACCTTATATGTCCCCAGGGTATAACTTAAAACCCTTTCCCTGAGGGTTGTGGGGGAGTGTCCTCCTCAAAAATATATTCTATCTGGAAATCAACTACGCTGAACAAAATTGCAATCTCAAAATTTTGATTGGATGTGTTTGGGGAAATGAATCCTGAAATTACAACTCTTGCCCTGAGGGCCGTGGGGGAGTTGTCATCCTCAAATACCTAATTTCCAGAACTTAAAACTACGTTTAATAACATGGCTGTCTCAAAATTTTGATTGGATGTGTTTGGGGAAAAGGTGGGCGTGAGAGGGGGGTTAGTTGCCCTCAAATCACTTTCAACTATAAAAAAGGGCACTAGCCCTTTAATTTCCAATCGAATGAGCCTGTTTTGAAGTTTCTACGACAACGCCTTCTATAAAAACCTTATATGCTCCCAGGGCATAACTTAAAACCCTTGCCCTGAGGGTTGTGGGGGAGTACAATATATATTAATGTAAATGAATAAATAAATCTTAAAACACTTGAAACTTAAATTGAACATGCAAATCAAGTTTGAACCGAATAAAAAAAACTACAAACAAGAGTTTGGGTATCGCCTCACTGCAGAAGCCTAAAACCTACTGCGTCATTGGCGCTTTACTGAAAACGAATTATATTACAAATGTTTTCTTTTGTCCTTTATATTGAAAATAAATATTAAAACTACAGTAAAATTTTGAACTGATGAGCTTTCAGCAATTAATATCATTATACATCAAATATTCAGTTTAATTTATTAGTTCTTTCCAAGATTTGTCAAGACAAATATAGTTTCACTACAAACAAAATTTGGATACTGCCCCCTTCTTTAAATGCAAAAACGTAAAGCCTTCTGTGTCATTGGCGCTTCCCTGAAAACGAATTACTCTTATATTACAAATTTATTCTTTTCCAGTTCTTACAGCAATGAAAATAAAAATAAAAATTACAGTGAAAGAAATCTTGAACTGATGGATCTTTCAACAACTAATATCATTATATATCTAATATTCAATTTGATTTTGTTTATACTTTCCAAGACTGTTCAAGACATATAGTTTTCAGTAAGACGCCAATGACACAGTAGGTTTGAGGCTTCTGCAGTGAGGCGATACCCAAACTCTTGTTTGTAGTTATTTTTATTCACTCGTTTTAAGGTTTATTTTTTCATTTACATTAATGTATATTGTATGTTTTTTTTTATTTTAAGCTTGATTTTCATGTTCAATCTAAGCATTACTCGCTTTAAAATCTATTTATTCATTTATATTATTACTTGTTGTATGTTTTTCGCTATGATTGTTTATTTAATTTCTGTTCGTTTTGGGTTTCATTTATTCTTCAATAGTAATATCTGGTCGTTTTGAGTTTGAATTTTAAAGGTATTCATATCTCCTGAGCTTAAGTTTAAAATAGCCTTTACTTTTCTTTGAGAAACTTATTATTCGGAAAGTTTTTTTTAAACTAATTTTAAGAATCAAATCCATCACCAAATGAGGAGTGGAAAAATAATGCCCCAAATCCAACCCGGATTCTTCATGAATTTTGTCTTTTCTGTTCGTTTTTTCATTTATACTTTAATAGCAAACTATTCTTTTTCGTTTTAAGCTTGATTTTCATTTTCAATCTAAGCATTACTCGCTTTAAAATCTATTTATTCATTTATATTATTACTTGTTGTATGTTTTTTGCTATGATTGTTTATTTAATTTCTGTTCGTTTTGGGTTTCATTTATTCTTTAATAGTAATTTCTGGTCGTTTTGAGTTTGAATTTTAAAGGTATTCATATCTCCTGAGCTTAAGTTTAAAATAGCCTTTACTTTTCTTTGAAAAACTTATTTGTCGGAAAGTTTTTTTTTAAATTAATTTTAAGAATAAAATCCATCACCAAATGAGGAGTGGAAAAATAATACCCCAAATCCAACCCGAATTCTTCATGAATTTCGTCCGTGTTTTTATAGAAAATATCCAACAACGTCGAAAAATCAATTTTAAGTACATTTTACAGTAATCCCACCCATTTTTACACCCTCTCTTTGCCCAAAACCTCTTGGCAAATTCACAATCCGCAGTGTTGTATTGACGATCGTGAAGTGAATCATAAAATTCTGCGATGAGCGGTAATTTTTCCTCACTTAGCTCTGAGGGGGAGCTTTAGTACTCGTACGGGCATATGCCCTTACACATTAATAAATCATACAGTTCCTCATCTTGAAACTGCTGTTGAGGATGGGGAAACTATTAAAATCGTCGCTTTTTGTACTTGAATGAGTGGGCTTAGGGATTTAGGGAAGAAACTAAAAGAATCAAGGAAATGGATTTTATTCAAGTACTCTTTGCCATTATCAATTAATTGTCATTTAAATTCTAAGACTAAGAACTTTTCAGATGATTTCGGTATGATGTTATATGAAAAAGAACCATCTACCCATGCGCCATCTACAACTATATCTTTCTGCAATCGTGCCAACGCTGGTAATATGAATTTCAAATCATAGTTGGAATTGTGCACGTAAACCTTTAAAAAGTATTGTTGCATAACATTTAAATTACACAATTTATGCGCGACTCCCCGAAAGTCACTCCCCCTTGATGAAATTTCTTGTTATAAATGATCATGATCGCGTGTTTTTGCAGCCCCCTCATTGATTTTTTTCTTGCAAACCCAACAGATGTCTTGATTTTTAATAGCCCTCTCGTCCTCTGGTGATAGAATCATTGGATAGTATCTATGACGCAGCCGTGAAATCGCCTCATTTGCTGTTTTAATGAGAGCAGCCATAGCTGTGCCAGCACAATCTTTTCCACACACCGTCTCGCAAAAATTTAACAATTGCAAGGGGTTACTTTAATCTCTCTGCACATGCGCAAAAGAGATCGCAATAGCTTCATGTTTTTTCACATGATTCGAATTTGACGGATCCGACATATCCATGAGAGCAGCTACAACGACTAATGTCACCTTGTTGCTCTGCAACAGTGTATTCTGAAAGCTTTTGAACCTCTAGGTGGCATTGTCCCCTGAAACCGTTTCCACAGACCGGTACCCATGACGCTTGCAGTGTCTCAAATAATTATTTAATTTTAATTTGCTATGGAATCTTGATAGACACATTGGGCAGTAATGACATCAAATGTAATTTTTACCCTCACTTAAAACCTGACTAATATTAGGAATAGGAAATAAATATCCAATTGATTTAGGATCTTTGGCAGGTTCGTAAAGAAGCCATACCCAGTGTTTCACTGAGTCAATGGACAGTGCTCTTACGAAATAAATTACCCCTTTTTAATCACTAACTTCCCCGTGTTCAAATTCTTCGTCATACTGCAAAACTGTTACCCCAACTTTTAAGTGTTCATTAGCCTTTTCAAAAGTGTCAATCCCTTTAATCGTTACTGGATATTGTCCCTTTAAACAATTGAAATCTACTTTTGAAAAATCAGAACGCTCCTCACCGCCATTTACTGCCCAATCGTCTAACATTGTCTTAGTAACAGCATCTCTCTTGGGTTCATGACCCGTGACAAGGACGGAATACTTGAAACACTCCAAGCCTGTGTCGACACAAAAGTGTTGTACACCTTTAGTGCCTTTTAAATAACTGTTATATTTTTAAACTCCCCCTCCCACCCCTTAAATCAAATTCCCTTTTAAATTTAGTAATATTTAATTCTAATTTTTCTAAAAATAAAACCGATAAATCACTCCCAGTCTCATTATATCCCTCCATCCTATTAAAAATTTCACCCACCCAATCCGAAAACATACCTTCAAAATTTTGCAGGTCTGGGTAAAGCGTCTGCATTCTTGTTTGAATATGATGGTCACGCAAAACGCCCGAACTTGCATTTAAAAAAATAATTTTCAACGTGATGGATGCTTTTAAAGAATCCCGCCCTCCTGCCTCCCGTGACGGTTTTCGAGAAGTGCCCAAATCAGGCTGACGTAGAGGTGTGCGGTTTCCATGGAGTCCGTTTGAATAGTACCATATAACAGGGAATTAAACTGGTCACAAAACCTGGCCCTATATACATGAATTATGCACATAGCGGTATCTGCTAGATACAACTCTGGTAACACTGGGTAACTCTGGTAACACCACTTTGTTCCATATCACTGTGAGGGGCGGGCACTTCTAGCACCCTCTCGACCTCGCTAGTTGGTAACTGTTCTACAAATTCATAGTCTATATTGAGGCCGAGATCCCTCACAAAACTGTCTAAGTCAAATACACTAGCCGGACTCACCCCGTATTTAAACCCCCTTCGCGTTCACTTTCCTGTACATTATCGCGGAATTGAGGTGGCGGTGGGAATATGTTTTCATGCGATGATGCTGTGTGAACCTAGAAAAATAATGAGAGCATATTAGCTCACTGGAAGCTATTGCGCTATGAGAAAAGAGAGAGCGGTTGTGATAGTCATAGAACCCTACTAATCATAGCATTATGATGGGGTGCTATGCCCTCTTGAAGTCATATAAGGTATACTACTCATTTCATTATGATGGGGTACCATGCCCTCTTGGAACTGTAGGCCCTCCACTATTCATTGGAATTTAAAAGCGTCCTATGTCCTCACTACTGATATAAATGTAATGCCCCTTCCATAGAGCACCCTTTGTATGTATTTCGAAGCATTGAAAGGTTTGCCCAAACTACTACTATACCCTTTTAAAAAATAATCTTGCAAAACTCGTCGAAGGGAAGTTTGGTTCTGGCAATTTGGCCAGGAATTCTTCGGCCCAGGCCAGTAGTTCATTTGAGGCTTCCTCTACTGTTCCATCATCAATATATTTCATTAACATTTGGTCAATTTCAGCCTGAAAAAATAGCTTAAAAAATCCCCTTCAAAGCCAAAAAATTGGGGAAACTGTCTATAGTGAGCTAAAAAACTTTTTAATGACTTTGACAAGCTTTATTTAGAGACCTCTAACAAAAAAGTCAAAACTAAAGATAAAAAAGAATGAACACGCCTTTAATGCCTGAATGGGCTCTCTGACAGGTAAAAAAAAGCCAAAAACGTCTGTATTAGAGTGAAATGGTTAAGAATAATCTTATTTTTGAGGGACAGAGTCTTTTAAAATTAGGGAGGGTAGGGATGTATTCTGAAACTTCAATATTCTAGCAAAAAATGTAAAATTGAAAAAAAACATTATTATGGGAAAGCAGAGATTAAACCAAAAACTAGCGAGTAGTTGCTTAAAATTTGAACCCCTATTTCTAAGTCCCTTAAAACTAGGAGTTATGGAGCCTAAAAGAAAGACAAAAGAACCGGAAAAAAGAGAATGACTGAAAGACCGAGAGAAAAAACATAAATTTAGGTGCGAGTGAAGCTAGCTGGGGTACACCGAAGAGTCCTAAGAACCAGGGAGTATGCACTTAAAAGTTGAAAAACAATCTTATTTCAGAGACCTCTAATGTTCTGGCGAAAAGTTTTTATTATGTTGAAAAAAATGGCTAAGGACAACCTATTTCTGAGAGATAGTGTCTTTTAAAAGTGGGCAGGGTAGGGGTATATTCTGAAACTTTAATATTTTAGCGAAAAATAGTGAAAAGAAAGGGCTAAAAAAGTTGAAAAAATAGTCTTATTTCGAGTTTTTTAAAACAAGGGGGAAAACTAAACACAGAAAGAAATAAAAACTCCTACAAGGGCTTAAAGACGCTTGAGAAATGTCTTTATTAGGTAGGAAATATAAGGTAGGAAAAGGAAGGCCTAAAAATTTGAAAATGGTTTTCTTTAGATATTCCCATAGAGAAAATGAGATGATAGGAAAAATTAAAGATTAGAGAAGTGTAGTTTCTTTGACAGCTAAAACTTGCATTATTAGCTTGAAATGGCGAGATGAAGGCTCTCTATCAGTAAACTAGAAAATAGTGAAAAATAATATTATTAGGTTGAAAAAAAGTGAAAGTGTCTTAATTTCGCTGACAAGCTTTTACTGTGCTGAAAAATAGCGAAAAGAAAGGCCTAAAAAAGTTAAAAAAAAAATAGTTAGATATTTCTATAACCAGGTAGAAAATTGAGGTAAAAACACTTACTTCTTGAAATTCTACCTTCACTTGGGTGCCGGATGGCCCTGGCAATTCATGATGGAGGTTGGAGGGAGCAGCGACATCCCGATATTTGGCAGGTGGGGCAGCCATGTAACGAATTTGGGGGGTTGGAGCCGCGGGGCTCGCCATTGTGTGAGCAGCCGCCCACTCTTTTTTCAGTTTTCTGCCAGGTTGCATAGGGGTTAGCACTGGCATTGGTGGTCTGGTACGAGCGTGAGAGGCTCCGGGCCTCACAAGTTGAGTGGTCAATGGCTGCACCAATAGTTCCCTGGAAGGGTCTGGTTTCTACTGATGGGGGACAAGGGTTGTAAGGGCAGTGGCCACCCGGAAGGAGGAGCATGTCTGATTACTGATGCCCTTACAGGGGTCACTTCGCCCACTCTGGCTCACTTGTTGGGAGGAGCGAGGTCAGGGAAATTCTGAAAAGAAAAGAAAATTTAGTATATGGTAAAAATGTTACAGAAGAAAAGAAATCAGTGAAAGTAAGATTTTCATGAAAGTCTCTTAAATCTAAAGAGCAGAAAATATCCACGAATTCGAAAAATAAGAACATTTAAATAGACGCCATCCCTATCTCTCCAGGAAGGTAAAACTTGGAAACCATAGTTTCGTTGTTGCCCCCTCCCAACTTTAAATAAGTCCCTCTTTTTTTTCAAATTCGTGAGAAACCAGCCAGTAAACGTAGAAATACCCTTATTTTTAGAAGACACTCCTTGCTAGAAATGAACCCAAAAATCCTATTTTTTACCATTTAGAAATAATAAAAAGCTGTATTTTAGAGCTTAAATTTTATAAACCCCGCCCTTTGTCATTTCAGGAAGGCAAAACTTGATGAAAGTTTATTGGAAATCATAGTTTTGCCCTAAGAAGTATCCCCCTTTTCGCCTTTAAATAAGTCACAATTTCCAGGAAAGAGTTACATTTTCTTGATTTCAACGTTCATTGCGGATTTCTTTCATTGAAATGCAAGAGTTGGAATATTTCAGTAGTGTTTTGTTGTAGTTTACCCTGTCGCAATTACATTTTCTTGATTTTTCAAAGTTCATTTTGAATTTCATTCGTTGAAATGCAAGAGTTGGAATATTTCAGTAATGTTTTGTTGTGGTTTACCTTGTCAAAGTTAAATTCTCTTGATTTTTCAAAGTTCATTTTGAATTTCATTCATTGAAATGCATGAGTTGGAACATTTCAGTAGTGTTTCGTCGTGGTTTACCTTGTCACAGTTACATTCTCGTGATTTTTCAAAGTTCATTTTGAATTTCTTTCGTTGAAATGCAAGAGTTGGAATATTTCAGTAGTGTTTTGTTATGGTATATCGTGTCACAGTTACATTCTCTTGATTTTTCAAAGTTCATTTTGATTTTTTCATTGAAATGCAAGAGTTGGATTATTTCAGTAGTGTTTTATCGTGGTTTACCTTGTCACAGCTACATTCTCTTGATTTTACAAAGTTCATTTTGGATTTCTTTCGTTGAAATGCAAGAGTTGGAATAATTCAGTAGTGTTTTGTAGTGGTTTACTTGTCACACTTTCATTCTCTTGATTTTTCAAAGTTCTTTTGAATTTCTTTCATTGAAATGCAAGAGTTGGATTATTTCAGTAGTGTATTGTCGTGGTTTACCATGTCACAGTTACATTCTCTTAATTTTTCAAAGTTCATTTGAATTTCTATCGTTGAAACACAAGAGCTGGAATATTTCAGTAGTGTTTTGTTGTGGTTTACCTTGTCACAGTTACATTTTCTTGATTTTTCAAAGTTCATTTTGAATTTCTTTCATTGAAATGCAAGAGTTGGAATATTTCACTAGTGTTTTGTCATGGTTTATCATGTCACAGTTACATTCTCTTGATTTTTCAAAGTTCATTTTGAATTTCTTTCGTTGAAATGCAAGATTTTAGAATATTTCAGTAGTGTTTTGTTGTGGTTTACCTTGTCACAGTTACATTCTCTTAATTTTTCAAAGTTCATTTTGGATTTCTATCATTGAAATGCAAGAGTTGGAATATTTCAGTTTTGTTTCTTCGTGGTTTACCTTGTCACAGTTACATTCTCTTAATTTTTCAAAGTTCATTTTGAATTTCTTTCGATGAAATGAAAGAGTTGGAATATTTCAATAGTGTTTAGTCATGGTTTACCTTGTTAGACTTATATTCTCTTAATTTTTCAAAGTTCATTTTGGTTTTATTTCGGTGAAATACAAGAGTTGGAATATTTCAGTAGTGTTTTGATGTGGTTTACCTTGACACAGTTACATTCTCTTGATTCTTCAAAGTTTGTTTTGGTTTTATTTCCGTGAAATGCAAGAGTTGGAATATTTCAGTAGTGTTTTGTTGTGGTTTACCATGTCACACTTACATTCTCTTAATTTTTCAAAGTTCATTTTGGATTTCTTTCGATGAAATGCAAGAGTTGGAATATTTCAATAGTGTTTTGTCATGGTTTACCTAGTCACAGTTACATTCTCTTAATTTTTCAAAGTTCATTTTGAATTTCTTTCGTTGAAATGCAAGAGTTGGAATATTTCAGTAGTGTTCTGTTGTGGTTCACCTCATCACAGTTACATTTTCTTGATTTTTCAAAGTTCATTTTGAATTTTTTCGTTGAAATGCAAGAGTTGGAATATTTCGGTAGGGTTTTGTCATGGCTTACCTTGTCACAGTTACATCCTCTTGATTTTTCAAAGTTCATTTTGAATTTATTTCATTGAAATGCAAGAGTTGGAATATTTCAGTAGTGTTTTGTTGTGGTTTACCTTGTCACAGTTACATTCTCTTAATTTTTCAAAGTTCATTTTGGATTTCTTTCATTGAAATGCAAGAGTTGGAATATTTCAGTAGTGTTTTGTCATGGTTTACCTTGTCACAGTTACATTCTCGTAATTTTTCAAAGTTCATTTTGAATTTCTTTTCGTTGAAATGCAAGAGTTGGAATATTTCAGTAGTGTTTTGTCATGGTTTACCTTGACACAGATACATTCTCTTGATTTTCCAAAGTTCATTTTGAATTTCATTCGTTGAAATGCAAGAGTTGGTATATTTCAGTAATGTTTTGTCGTGGTTTACCTTGTCACAGTTACATTCTCTTGATTTTTCAAAGTTCATTTTGGATTTCTTTCATTGAAATGCAAGATGTGGAATATTTCAGTAGTGTTTTGTCGTGGTTTACCCTGTGACACTTTCATTTTTGTTAGGTTAGGTTAGGTTAGGCTAGATCAAGTTAGGTTAGGTTATGTTAAGTTAGGTTAGGTTAGGTTAGCCTACGTACGCGCGCGTACGTAGGCTAACCTAACCTAACCTAACTTAACATAACCTAACCTAACTTGGTTTAGCCTAACCTAACCTAACCTAACAAAAATGAAAATGTGACAGGGTAAACCACGACAAAACACTACTGAAATATTCCAACTCTTGCATTTCAATGAAAGAAATCCAAAATGAACTTTGAAAATCAAGAAAATATAACTGTGATAAGGTAAACCACAAAAAAACACTACTGAAATATTCCAACTCTTGCATTTCAACGAAAGAAATTCAAAATGAACTTTGAAAAATCAAGAGAATGTAACTGTGACAAGGTAAACCTTATCAAAACACTACTGAAATTTTCCAACTCTTGCATTTCAATGTAAGAAATTCAAAATGAACTTTGAAAAATCGAGAAAATGTAACTGTGACAAGGTAAACCACAACAAGACACTACTGAAATATTCCAGCTCTTGCATTTCAACGATAGAAATTCAAAATGAACTTTGAAAAATCAAGAGAATGTAACTGTGACAGGGTAAACCACGACAATACACTACTGAAATAATCCAACTCTTGCATTTCAATGAAAGAAATTCAAATGAGCTTTGAAAAATCAAGAGAATGAAAGTGTGATAGGGTAAACCACTACAAAACACTACTGAATTATTCCAACTCTTGCATTTCAACGAAAGAAATCCAAAATGAACTTTGAAAAATCAAGAGAATGTAACTGTGACAGGGTAAACCACGACAAAACACTACTGAAATAATCCAACTCTTGCATGTCAATGAATGAAATTCAAAATGAACTTTGAAAAATCAAGAAAATGTAACTGCGACAGGGTAAACTACAACAAAACACTACTGAAATATTCCAACTCTTGCATTTCAATGAAAGAAATCCGCAATGAACGTTGAATATCAAGAGGATGTAACTGCGACAAGGTAAACCATGACAAAACACTACTGAAATAATCCAACTCTTGCATTTCAACGAAAAGAAATTCAAAATGAACTTTGAAAAATTACGAGAATGTAACTGTGACAAGGTAAACCATGACAAAACACGACTGAAATATTCCAACTCTTGCATTTCAATGAAAGAAATTCGAAATGAACTTTGAAAAATTAAGAGAATGTAACTGTGACAAGGTAAACCACAACGAGACACTACTGAAATATTCCAACTCTTGCATTTCAATGAAAGAAATTCAAAATAAACTTTGAAAAATCAAGAGAATGTAACTGTGACAAGGAAAGCCATGACAAAACACTACTGAAATATTTCAACTCTTGCATTTCAATGAAAGAAATTCAAAATGAACTTTGAAAAATCAAGAAAATGTAACTGTGACAAGGTAAACCACAACAAAACACTACTGAAATATTCCAACTCTTGCATTTCAACGAAAGAAATTCAAAATGAACTTTGAAAAATCAAGAGAATGTAACTGTGACAAGGAAAGCCATGACAAAACACTACTGAAATATTTCAACTCTTGCATTTCAATGAAAGAAATTCAAAATGAAATTTGAAAATCAAGAAAATGTAACTGTGATAAGGTAAACCACAACAAAACACTACTGAAATATTCCAACTCTTCCATTTCAACAAATGAAATTCAAAATGAAATTTGAAAAATCAAGAAAATGTAACTACGACAGGGTAAACTTTGAAAAATTAAGAGAATTTAACTGTGACAAGGTAAACCATGACAAAACACTACTGAAATATTCCAACTCTTGCATTTCAATGACAGAAATTCAAAATGAACTTTTAAAAATTAAGAGAATGTAACTGTGACATGGTAAACCATGACAAAACACTAGTGAAATTTTCCAACACTTGCATTTCAATGAAAGAAATTCAAAATGAACTTTGAAAAATCAAGAAAATGTAACTGTGACAAGGTAAATCACAACAAAACACTACTGAAATATTCCAGCTCTTGCATTTCAACGATAGAAATTCAAAAAGAACTTTTAAAAATTAAGAGAATGTAATTGTGACATGGTAAACCACGACAATACACTACTGAAATAATCCAACTCTTGCATTTCAATTAAAGAAATTCAAATGAACTTTGAAAAATCAAGAGAATGAAAGTGTTACAGGGTAAACCATGACAAAACACTACTGAATTATTCCAACTCTTGCATTTCAACGAAAGAAATCCAAAATGAACTTTGAAAAATCAAGAGAATGTAGCTGTGATAAGGTAAACCATATCAAAACACTATTGAAATTTTCCAACTCTTGCATTTCAATGAAAGAAATTCAAAATGAATTTTGAAAAATCAAGAAAGTGTAACTGTGACAAGGTAAACCACAACAAAACACTACTGAAATATTCCAGCTCTTGCATTTCAACGATAGAAATTCAAAATAAACTTTGAAAAATCAAGAGAATTTAACTGTGACAAGGTAAACCACAACAAAACACTACTGAATTATTCCAACTCTTGCATTTCAACGAAAGAAATCCAAAATGAACTTTGAAAAATCAAGAGAATGTAGCTGTGACATGGTAAACCATGACAAGACACTAGTGAAATATTCCAGCTCTTGCATTTCAACAATAGAAATTCAAAAAGAACTTTGAAAAATTAAGAGAATGTAACTGTGACATGGTAAACCACGACAATACACTACTGAAATAATCCAACTCTTGCATTTCAATGAAAGAAATCCAAAATGAACTTTGAAAAATCAAGAGAATGTAACTGTGACAAGGTAAACCATATCAAAACACTACTGAAATTTTCCAACTCTTGCATTTCAATGAAAGAAATTCAAAATGAACTTTGAAAAATCAAGAAAATGTAACTCTGACAAGGTAAATCACAACAAAACACTACTGAAATATTCCAGCTCTTGCATTTCAACGATAGAAATCCAAAATGAACTTTGAAAAATCAAGAGAATGTAGCTGTGATAAGGTAAACCATATCAAAACACTTCTGAAATTTTCCAACTCTTGCATTTCAATGAAAGAAATTCAAAATGAACTTTGAAAAATCAAGAAAGTGTAACTGTGACAAGGTAAACCACAACAAAACACTACTGAAATATTCCAGCTCTTGCATTTCAACGATAGAAATTCAAAATGAACTTTGAAAAATCAAGAGAATTTAACTGTGACAAGGTAAACCCCAACAAAACACTACTGAAATATTCCAACTCATGCATTTCAACGAATGAAATTCAAAATGAACGTTGAAAATCATGAGAATGTAACTGTGACAAGGTAAATCATGACAAAACACTACTGAAATATTCCAACTCTTGCATTTCAACGAATGAAATTCAAAATGAACTTTGAAAAATCAAGAAAATATAAGTGCGACAGGGTAAACTACAACAAAACACTACTGAAATATTCCAACTCTTGCATTTCAATGAAAAAAATCCGCAATGAACGTTGAAAATCAAGAGTATGTAACTGTGACAAGGTAAACCATGACAAAACACTACTGAAATATTCCAACTCTTGCATTTCAACGAATGAAATTCAAAATGAACTTTGAAAAATCAAGAAAATATAAGTGCGACAGGGTAAACTACAACAAAACACTACTGAAATATTCCAACTCTTGCATTTCAATGAAAAAAATCCGCAATGAACGTTGAAAATCAAGAGAATGTAACTGTGACAAGGTAAACCATGACAAAACACTACTGAAATAATCCAACTCCTGTATTTCAACGAAAAGAAATTCAAAATGAACTTTGAAAAATTACGAGAATGTAACTGTGACAAGGTAAACCACAACAAAACATTACTGAAATATTCCAACTCTTGCATTTCAATAAAAGAAATTCAAAATGAACTTTGAAAAATTGGGTTTAGGATGAACATTATGAAAAGAACTTGTTCTGAAATTTCCTTTGAAAAGTATTGCTTGGTGTTGGAGCATTCAAAAAGCTTTAAAGTAAAGTTGTGGGTGTAAAGGATGGATACTTCAACTTGTAAAATGGGTTTAGGAATGACATTAAGAAAATAACTTGTTCTGAAATGCCTTTGAAAAGTATTGCTTGGTGTTGGAGCATTCAAAAAGCTTTAAAGTAAAGTTGTGTGTGAAAAGGATGGGTACTTCAACTTGTAAAATGGGTTTAGGAAGGACATTAAGAAAATAACTTGTTCTGAAATGCCTTTTGAAAAGTATTGCTTGGTGTTGGAGCATTCAAAAAGCTGTAAAGTAAAGTTGTGTGTGAAAAGGATGGGTACTTCAACTTGTAAAATAGGTTTAGGAAGGACATTAAGAAAAGAAATTGTTCTGAAATGCCTTTTGAAAAGTATTGCTTGGTGTTGGAGCATTCAAAAAGCTGTAAAGTAAAGTTGTGTATGAAAAGGATGGGTACTTCAACTTCTAAAATGGGTTTAGGAAGGACATTAAGAAAATAACTTGTTCTAAAATGCCTTTGAAAAGTATTGCTTGGTGTTGTGTGAAAAGTATTGCTTGGTGTTGGAGCATTCAAAAAGCTGTAAAGTAGAGTTGTGTGTGAAAAGGATGGGTACTTCAACTTGTAAAATGGGTTTAGGAAGGACATTAAGAAAAGACATTGTTCTGAAATGCCTTTTGAAAAGTATTGCTTGGTGTTGGAGCATTCAAAAAGCTGTAAAGTAAAGTTGTGTATGAAAAGGATGGGTACTTCAACTTTTAAAATGGGTTTAGGAAGGAAATTAAGAAAAGAACTTGTTCTGAAATGCCTTTTGAAAAGTATATCTTGGTGTTGGGCATTCAAAAAGCTGTAAAGTAAAGTTGTGTGTGAAAAGGTTGGAAAATGGGTTTAGGAGGGACATTAAGAAATTAACTTGCTCTGAAATGCCTTTTGGAAAGTATTTCTTGGTGTTGAGGTAGCCAAAAAGCTGTAAAGTAAAGTTGTGGGTGAAAAGGATGGGTACTTCAATTTGTAAAATGGGTTAAGGAATGACATTAAGAAAGGAACTTGTTCTGAAAAGATATAATAAAGCCTTAAAAAAGCATTAAAAAATGAGGAGGGGACTCTTTGGGGGCCCGGGGGAGACATTAGGGGGTCCGAGGGGCCCTTGGGGGCCGGGTGGTCCTTTGGGGACCCGGGAGGGCCTTTAGGGGTCCGGGGGCCCTGGGGGGGCCGGGTGGTCCTTTGGGAGCCCGGGGGACCTTTGGGGACCGGGGGCTTCCTTCGGGGTTGGGGTTTGGGGATCGGGGCCCTTTGGGGTTGGGGTATGGGGATCGAGGCCCTTTGGGGTTGGGGTAGGGGACCTCACGACACTGTTCTAATGGAACTTGTGTATTATAACGACCACAGAGTTTCACCCTCAAATCCTCTTTTTAAAACATCTTCTAAAATCATCTTTTAAAATGTCTTTAACTGTTTCGCCGAAATAATTCCCTCAAATGTCTAAAATGGTTTCGTTCAAATAATCCCTAAACGTAATTTCAGCGTGTTCCTTTTGTTTTTGGCATCCCTGCGCTGTCACATTTGAAATTACTAAGAAACCCTTTCCCGCGTTAATCTCTTCATCTCTAAGAACAAAACATTCGCCCGGAAACAATTCTCCTGGTCGAACTCCAAAGATATTAATAAACTTCGTCCCGGAGACAATTCTCCTTGGAAACAATAAATTAATTCCCCATTCGTGAATCAATAATTCCCCTTAGAAAAAACAAATTAATTCCCCTTTCGTGTCAAATCAATCAACCATGACATCATCTGTCACACGTGATCCTGTTTACATTCTCCCCACCGATTATGCAAATCAAGTTCTCTGAAATTCTCTCCCCTTCGTGGATCGATAATCCTTGAATAAATTATAACCTGTCGGCGTTAGATCAATTGACCTTGACATCATTAGACTCGATCGATAATCCTTGAATAAATTAAGTCCCGTCAGCATTAAACTAAATTGTAGATGGCAGCAGGGGTGAGCAATGGCACCTCCTGAGGCCTTTCTACTAGTTACGTAAGTTAATTTGTAAAGACATCGATTTAGCAAAAGAAAAGTAAAATTTTTATGCAAATAAAAGCTGCATTAACTAAAAAACGATCAGAAATTAAATAAAAAAAACAAGTTTTTTAAACTGAAAGTAAGGAAGGACATTAAAACTTAAAACGAACAGAAATTATTCCGTATATGAAAGGGGCTGTCCCCTCCTCAACGCCTCGCTCTTTACGCTAAAGTTTGACTCTGTCTCACAACTTTATTTTTTAAAACAATAAAAAACTTTAGCGTAAAGAGCGAGGCGTTGATGAGGGGACAGCCCCTTTCATATACGGAATAATTTCTGTTCGTTTTAAGTTTTAATGTCGCTCCTTACTTTCAGTTTAAAAAACTTGTTTTTTTTATTTAATTCAAAGCAAAGGCGGAAGCTAGCCTCTTTGACCTTCTGTGATTCGGTTCATTAGCGTTCAATGATATAACATTTGGACAAAGGTCAACTACATTGGGTGAATTGAACTTTACTATGTCAGATTTTAATAAATTATCATAGATAGAGTTCAGCCCATATTAACCTGTATCCCGATTCAAAGCAATATTCTTGAATAAGATTTTCTTTATTTCAAAAATTATCTACGTCAAATTTCTTAGACCACACTGGCTAATCATGATAAAACATAAAATGGCGAAGAAAGGAAGTAATTCTCCTCATTTTCTCCCTTTCTTCACGATTTTATGTTTTGTCGGAGTATTGCCCCCTCACTACTTTGGTATAAGATTTTTCAAACTCCTAACTGGGGAATAAGAATACTCTGTGAAGGGTAGGTGGGGCTCGGAAGTGGTAGGAATCTTTTGAAATGGATCCCTTCTTTTTCTTCGTCCTAAGGATCTTGGTCCCTAAGTTTCAAGTGAATCGAAGCTTTCTAGTATAAATAAAGGTGTGACACGACGGGTGGCTCTCTAAACCATTATTTTCGTGTTCCAATGGCCAATGTGATTTCCCAATGAGTTTAAAAACTATCGTAAACTATCATCATCATTTTTTTCATTCAATATTTATTTAATTTTACCCAACATCATAGCAGTACAACTGCTAGATTTATTGAAGAAAAAAGACAATTTCAGAGTTTTTGCCCCATTTAATACACTCAAATTTTTTATATCGAAAAATTTTCCATATTTGTGGTTTGCCCAAAGTGAAAATTCCGTAGGCATTGAGGTCGTAAAAATAATCTTTCGGCCATCAAAATATTGTAAATACCCAAATACATTTCGGTCTGGAACCCCAGGGTGGGTTTACCGATCATTGAAAAAGTTCCACCTCCGTTAACTGATTTTCGTTTTGGTAACTCCCTGGCAGATTGAAAATATTCCATATCCAGTACCTTCTTCTGATCTGGCATATTCAAAATATTCTTGTCATGGCCGATCACAAAAAAGTAGTTTATGACCCGTCAGGTAAACTAATTTTGTTCAGTGTACCTTAACCAACTGTGCCTGAATCTTGTCCAGTAGCTCTACTTGGTCAATCTGAGCGCGATAACTCCTTTTGGTTCATATTGGATGAAAATATATTACGTCTAGTAGCTCCTTTCGGTGTGTGCTGATAAAATTATCTCAAGGCACATAGCTTCACTTCATTTGAGCTGAACAAAAATACTCAGAGCCTTGTATCTGCTTTTGGTGTAGGCGAGTTAGCAACATTCAAATTAAAAAAAAACTCCTTTTGGTCATGTTTGATAGTTTCCTGTCCTTTAAATTTCAATCGGATCGGACAAAAACATTCGTTCATGCTTTTGTGGATATTTGGCTAGAACTGCGCATGGCATACTCTTGTGTACAAAAAAAAAGTTTAGGCTTTGCTCCTTTTAGAGATCACTCAGGCCGGAGAGCTCCAAGAGCTCTGAACCTTTAACTTGGCTTGTTTTTTTCACTCAATCAGGGATTAACTTGTTTCTGTATCAAATCAGAAGTAATTTCATTTTTGCGTCGAATAAGAGGTGGTTATCTTGGTTTCGCATGGTGTCATCAGTAGTATCCCATCTATTGATTCTATAGCATGCCCTCCCCGGAATCCTGTGACATGCCCTCCTTTTTCCCATAGTATTTTAAAGACATGCCCACTGACGTGACGGCATTTATGCAAATTCCCAACTGACAAGATTCCCAGAAGCTATGACAATGCGGTCGGTTGTTTCTAGCGGAGCCCTCTGACATCATCCAACACACCCCTTTGTGTCTGGGAGGACATACGCTCCCTTTTTCTACAGGATTTCTACGGCATGCCCTGTGACGTTAAGAGAGCTCTTGGTAAAATAGTATTGGGTTTCAAAGACATACCATCCTTTTCCCCATAGTATTTTAAAGACATGCCCTCTGACGTCACTATTTCTATGCAAAATTCTCGCCTGGCAAGATTCCCAGCTGCTATGACACAATATACTTACTTGGAGTGTGGTCAGGATCATAGGGAAATAAATAATGGGACCTCCTAGCCCCTCGCACCTGTACAATGCGCTCAGCTTTTTCTACTGGAGCCCTCTGACATCATCCGACACACCCCTTTATATTTAAGGACACGCCCTCCCTTTTTTCTATAGGATTTCTACGTCATGCCCTCTGACATCACGACAGCCGTAAGGAAAATAGTATAGGATTTCAATCGCAGGCCTGTGACATCATGACAGCCATAGGGAAAACAGTATTGATTATACGACATTCCCTCCCTTTTTCTATAGGATTTCAAACAGAGCCTTCTGAAGTCCCGACAGCCATAGGGAAAATAGTATTGGATTTCAAGCGCAAGTTACATCACACGACACACCCTCGCCTTTAAAAGGGCAGATAACTGGAGCTACAAACCCCTCAAGCTATCAAACCTACGCAATGCAGTTAACGGTTCTATTAAAAGGAACACATTTGCCAAGACTCCATGACACACCCCTCTGGACTTCAATGATGTCATGGCACACCCCGTTTCAAATGTAGAGGTCTAATATGCTTGACGCAATCTTATGTAGCCCTGCCACAGGAACCCATACAGGACGAGATTTAATGTCCATGGTAAAAGCCTGTCAAACAGCATATGCTACCTATAGATATGAAGCTTACAAAACCTTTCAGACCAGGTTTTAGGGTCAACCACACTGGTTTCTGAGCCAAGATAGAAAACATGTCAATTATATTCTTTCTCTAAGCCACTGGTCGCTTATAGGTATAATATATACAGCCGAATTTGTGAGAATAAAAGTCCGTCACATCTTTGGTGAACTTATCAGTTTCAATAAGTTATTCAACTAGAGAGACTAATTAATTATTTGCTCCGATTAATTACTTGCATTGAGATGGAGAGTTCTAAGAGAGTACATGTGAGTAAAATTTTTTCATATTAAAAGAAACCATTTTGTAGAGCATTAAGTCTTCTCTCGTCTATATTGGGATTTAAAAACCTCCACACATTGTTTTTACTCGTTTTAAAAGCATAAAATAGCCTCTTTTTGCGATTCTAACACACTTCCTGTTTTCTAACTAAAGGGTAAATTAGCACACGTAAACTCTTTAATCACTATATGTCGCACCCCTTTAATACTTCAGTGTGATTTGATCACTTCCGTAGGCAGGTGTAAAAAATAATTATTATACATCGTCAAAAGCCCATTCGGGCTGCTAAATTTGCGCTAAATGTTTTCAAGAAAAGATGATTTTTCTGCTCTAATTAGCGACATATCTTTCTACGATGAACTTTTGATTTGCAAGGGGGAATGGTGTTGGATATGATTATTATTCTTCATATGGGAAATGTAATTGGTCGCTTTTCAGGCGGTAACTATCTATTTGTAACAGGAGGGCAGAGGCCGTGCGTAAGTGAGTGTTATCGCCTATTATTTGATAAGTTCGTTTCTACCCGCTTAGCGATGATGTAATGTCAATGGAGGGTTTCTGACAATGATAAAACGCTTACTCGGGGTTGTTATTTCAAGGGTGGAATTTTAAAGATAATTAAATGCTATTAGATTCAATTTCTTGCATTTTATTGCCTCTTAGACGAATAATAAATTATTTTGCCAATGAGAAAACATCAGTCCTGGCTGAGTATTTCCAGGTGGGCACATACTAGGTTTGTGTTAGGGGTACTACTATTTTTCAGAGGTTGAGAGAGGGATTATATATTTAAAATAGGAAGGTTTTTAAAAATACAACAGCTTTAGCGTAAAGAGCATAGTATTGAGACAGCGCATGTGCCGCTTTCACAATTTAACTTTTTTAAAGCTGCTTTAATTTAAGCATTATTTTTTTTATTATTCTATGGGTAGAAAGAGATTAGATTATTTGACACCGTCTTTGGATGTTACTCGATGAAAAACTAAATTTAATTTTTTATTTAAGGATGACCTGACCTAGCTTTCACTTCTCGGCAGTGGTTGGTATAATACACAAGCATCAATTGGGGGGCGTGGTTAACGTAAAATATTCTTTAGCATTGAAGTATGCTAAAAAGTTGAAACTAAAAAGTCTTAATTTCCTGAAAAAATTTTCGTGCCTTGAACTAGCTTTCACTCCCCAGCTGTGGTCTCTATAACACAAAATGAGAGCGGTAAAAGGGTTTAACTTGAAAAAATTGGATATTTATGGGAAGAGTTAGGACCATAAAGCACGAAGTATCTACCTTGATTCTAGAAATGCCCTTTTCTAAATGCTTTTATACACTATTGTTCTTGATCTGAGTAAAACCAATGCTTTTATGCACCGTTCTTTTTTATCTGGCTAAAATTGAAAGGGAGATAATATAATAATGCTTCTTTTCATAGACTAAACCAATTGATTTATTTTTTTAATTTTTTTTCAAGTAAAATTAAAGAGCTGGAGTATTAAATCAAATATGAACAGAAATACAGACGAATAATTGTTCAAGTGCAAAATAAGTTATAGTGTTTTGATCTTACACTATTATTTCTTCCGATTATATTCTATTCACTATACATTCAACGTTTCAACATCAATTAAATTAAATTTAATTACTATTTAAGGAAAACCCTTCGACATCCTTCAAGCGAAACAAGAAAATTCGGATAGTGGAAGTGAAAACATCCCAACCAGTAAATCATCAAGTAAAAGTAAAGAGCTTGAACATTAAATCAAATATGAGCAGAAATAAAGTAAGTATAGAGCTGGAACACTAAATCAAATATGAAGAGAAATAGAGTCGAATAATTTTTCAAGTGCAAAATAAGTTACAGTGTTTTGATCTTACACTATTATTTCTTCCGATTATGCACTATTCATTCTACATTCAACATTTCAACATTTATTAACATCAATTAATTCATATTTAAGGAAAACCCTTCGACATCCTTCAAGCAAAACAAGAAAATTAAGATATTGGAAGTGAAAACATCCCAACCAGTAAATCAGATATTTAAGGCCCATGAAGATATGAAGGAAATTCTGTCCGATGGACATGTCGATCCCACTTAAACCGGCTCAGTGATAGAGAATGAGACCAAGAACTATGACTAACCTATTGAATTATTTCAAAGCGACTCTGATGATATATTTAAAGAGATTGATTTGGATGCAATATGGTCCAATCACTCTAGCAGTATGACATTACCTAGTAACACAAATGACATTATTGTATCATTTTGAGGGATCCAAACACTTTGTATGAAGAATTCGTTCTCCAAACATTTTGTGATATTCGTAGCACACTGAAAAATACACAATGAAAATACATAGTCAACTATTAGACCAGATTCCAGTTCATTGAGAGAACGTGTGGGGGAACTAGTGAAAATGCAGAAAAAGAATATACATGCTCGATTATTCAATGGGCTAGATTTACGAAGTTTGCATTGATAAATTCTGCAATGAAGTATTCTGTTAAATCATTTTAAAATTTTATATGTATTTATAAAAATGTATATATTTACAATTCTATAGATCTGTAGTTTTTTTTAACCATGGACCATAGTCTATAATACTAATCCACCAATTACATGAAATCGGTGAACTATGCATTGCGTATAACAGGCAGATTCATTATAATAAAGATTTATAACATTTATTCAATAAAGTTAAATACAACTCAATAAATCACTACCTATCTTCATTCACCTCCAATGAATTCACCTGTGCATTATATAAAATATATCCTTTTACCATGTAAAACCTGCAAAATCTAAATAAAATCGAATAAATCACTTCCTATCTTCATTCACCTCTAATGACTTCACCTATGCATTATCTAGTTTGTAACGTTTTACCATGTAAAACGTACAATCCCCCCAAAGTGCCAAATTTCCACATAGCCAATGGGAGTGATATAAAATATATTCTCGGGGTCATCACGAACATTGTATCTTCAGATACCGTATTTTCTAACTGAAAAAAAAAATTGATTATTATATTTACCGCTCAGCTAAGGTTTTTCAGTTACTCATCAGATTTCATTTCTCTATTATGCTTATAAGATCATGATGTTTGGAGAGCATTTCCATTAACCAAAGAACAAGAAGCACAACTTATAGAATGTACCCTTCGAATTGAAAAATGGGATATTTTTGTGAAGAGTTGGGACCATGAAGCACAAAGTATCTACCTTGATTCTAGAAATGGCTTTTTCTAAATTCTTTTATACACTATGGTTCTTGTTCTGAGTAAAACTGATGCTTTTATACACCGTTCTTTTTGATCTGGCCAAAGTTGAAAGGGAGATAATAGAATACTGCTTCTTTTCCAAGACTAAACTTACTGATGTATTTGATTTTTTTTGTTGTTTTTGGATGAGGAGTATTGGGAGGTAATCTACGGGGTCACCACTTATTGGTGCAAAAATGACGCAAAAAGGTTGCTATGCCACTCACTCGAGAAGGAGAACCCCTTGTCGGCCCAAATGTTAGTGGGATTCCCGCGCTTACTCCAACGGTTCCGTGTCTATCGGGTACGTCAATGCCCGATTTACAATATACCCTGCCTTAGGGTACTATAGTGTTATTGAATGGTCCCAGGGGCCACTTTAAGGCCAAGGGTTACCGGTAATATTTCTAACTATCTCTTTAGACTCGACCTAGGCTAAAAAGTCAAAGATTATATAGTATAAAAAATCTTACTGTAATCAAGACACGCTAGAAAAAGGAACTAAAACAAAAAGGAACTATTTTCCCCAGCCTGCTCAGCCAGACGCGTGTCTGCGACGGGGTGATGGGGCGGTAGTGAATTTTTCCAGCCAATCCGAGGGCTTACTAAATTGCTGGTCAAGCGTACCCAACTGCACACTTAACCTCGTGGTCTGTGTAACCAACTAGGCAATTAGGAGGACAGAAAATGGCGCCACCAAAATTAAAGGAAAACTAATAATTATTACTAGGGGAAAGAAAATAATTAAGGGGCCAAAAGAAAAGAATCTGGGAAGGAAATTTAGCTGAACAAACTGGGACCAAGGGTTCCAACACCTCCCTCCTAAGATAAATGGCCGGTACTCCGGTGGATTGGCTGGAAACTCAGAAATAAAATAAATAACATTAAACTCAAAATCATCAAACTTGTATCTTCTCTTCTTTCTTCCACCAATGCCTGTACTTCCACCGCTAGGCTCAGGATTCGTCGTCATCCCCACGTCTCTATCGTAGAACCACCATGGTGTAGATCGTATAGCATCTGTGTTAGGTTTTGAAAGTTGAAGTTCCCGAGATTCTTAGAAATTCATTGTGTGCAGCATAATCAAAAACAAAAATTTTCTCGCTCTCACGAATTTACATTTGAGAGGAACAGAGAATCAGTTCCTGGCACTTTCGATGATGCCAGCCATCATGAAAAATTTGGCTGCACTAGCCTCTTAATTTCCATTTGTGGAAACAACCCCACATCCCAATAAACAAGTAAATTGCCCCTTTGCATAATTTCAAACAATCCAAGGCCGAAAATACACAGGCCTGTGAAAACGATAAGGGTACTAGGAATGAAGTAAAATTTTGAGCGAACCGTGAACCGCCTTTTTTCTGGGTTCCCTCCCCTGGGATAATTAAATGAAGAATATGCGCTGATGCTTATTGAAGATGAAACTTCGATACTGAATATGGTTTTCCGGAAATAATTGTCAATTCCCATTAAGGATAACAGCTATGAATAGGGTTACTGGACAAAGGTTTGGGTGAAGTATGAAGTGACTGGGAGAGAGTATCCCCCAAGGACTCCAGATGAGAGAGGAAAAATCTCGGTAAAGGGATCACAACTTGTCCGCCAGTTGTGCATTAAGGAGAAGGGCTATCTTTCTCGACTTCCCGCAGGAGATCTTCCCCAAGGGATTCCTCCCCTCATACAGGATCGACATATTTTTTGAGTGGATAATACTAATCTCAGATTCCTTTCCAAGTTTTTCCAATCCGACTCGACATTCAATATCTCCCAAATTTCCCCCAACCCTTTGTAGGTCATTCATCTCTATTTTGTAACCATCTTGTTTTATTCCCCATGGGTCTTTGACCTCTTTTTCCCCCCTATTATTTATGTTATCAAGGCACAGCCCATCCAACATTTTTTAACTTATATTATTTTTTCTCACAATCGGGACATGCCGTCAGCATTTCCGTTATCTGTCCCCGGTCTCGATTTTATTTCGAAATCATACTCATGTAAGCACAGGGCCCATCGTACCAATCGTCGGTTATCTGGCTTCATTATATTTAGCCATCTCAATGGGTTGTGATCTGTCACTATTGTAAACTTTCGTCCATATACATAATAGTCAAGTTTTTTGACTGCGTATATTATCGCAAGACATTCCTTTTCTATCGTGCTATAATTTAATTCTGCTTTTGACAATTTTCTGGATATAAATGTGATTGGATGTTCCCAATCTTCAAAATTTTGAGATAAAACTGCCCCTAATCCTTAATCTGAACTGTCAGTTTGTAGCACAAATGGTAAGGAAAAATCTGGATTTCTCAGTATCCTTTCGCTACAAAGAGCATTTTTCAGTTTATCAAATGCATCTTGTTCCATTTCTGGCCATTTAACGGGGTCTACGGCCCCCTTCCTTGTTAGCTCCGTCAAAGGTGTAGCAATCGTTGCAAAATTTGGTATAAATTTTTGGTAATATCCTGCCAACCCCAAGAATGACCGAACTTTTTTCTTTGATGTCGGAACTTCTGCGTTTCTAATTTTTTCTGTTTTTTCCCTTAATGGGGCTATTATACTGTTTCCTATTTTGTGTCCCTGG
This sequence comes from Artemia sinica, assembly GCA_027921565.1. Taxonomy (NCBI): domain Eukaryota; kingdom Metazoa; phylum Arthropoda; class Branchiopoda; order Anostraca; family Artemiidae; genus Artemia; species Artemia sinica. Next base: position 24,829,343 of record CM051264.1, on the reverse strand, counting down.
TATTCTGTCTGTGACTGTACTAATTTACATTTTTCTACATTCAAAGTTAGTCCTGCTCTCCTCAGCCTGGTTAATACTTGTTCCATATGGATTAGATGTTCATTGAACGAGTTCGAAAATACTATAATGTCATCCAAGTAGGCTCTTGTATATGGTAAGGAATTTAAAATATAATCTACTAGCCTTTGGAATGTTGCTGGTGCCCCTTTTAGTCCAAATGGCATGTACCTAAATTGGTACAACCCAAAAGGAGTAATAAAGGTAGTTTTGGCTTAATCATCTGGGTGCATTTTTACTTGCCAATATCCCCTTCTCAAGTCCAAAATTGATATAAATTTTGCGGAACCTACTGACTCTAGAATTTCGTCCATTCTTGGTATCGGATACGCGGCTGATTCGGAAATATTATTTAGTTTTCTATAATCTACGCAAAATCCAATGGAGCCATCCTTCTTCGGGACTAATACGACTGGTGCTGCATATTCTGAATTTGATGGTTCTATAACCCCTAAATCGAGCATTCGGTCAATTTCTTTTTTCATCTCTTTCCTTTTTGCTTCTGGTATTCGGTACGGGTATTGTTTTATTGGTTTCTTGTCCTTTAATAGTATTTTATGTACTATATTTTCTGTTTGTCCAATTTGGTCTGTTAATACGTCTGCAAATTCCTTGAATAACTTATTTAATTGGGATTTCTGAGCTTGGCTCAGATGTGTTTCTGCCGAAACTCTTTCAATGGCATTTATATGTGTTTCCACCGGGTCTATTGTACCTAAAGGGGCACTTTCCTCGTCATGCTCTGAGGTTGAAATCATGAGGCAGCGCTTCTGCGGATCCTTGCGGTTTTCTTTTTCATTCTCCTTGTTAAGTTTCCTCAGTAAATTCACATGGTAAACTTCTTCCTTTTTCCTTGCTCCATCTAATTCTATCATATAATTTACATCATTCATTTGCTTTTTCACCTTAAATGGTCCTTTGCATCTTACTTCCAATTTATTATTTCCATCCGGTAGCAATATGAGGACTTCATCCCCTTCCGTGAATTTGCGCATTCGGAAAGATTTATCGTACCATATTTTTGTTTTTTCTGCATATTCCCCCTGTGCTTGCTTGGCAATTTCATGGTATTTATTCAGTTTTTTCTCGTAGTGATAGTAAGTGGGCTATCACTGTTTCTTCATTTTTATCCTCATTCTCCCATGATTCCTTTAAAATATCCAACACCCCCCTCGGGTTTGTCCCATATAGTAATTCAAATGGTGAGAACCCTGTAGCTTGGTGTGGAGTTTCTCTGTATGCAAAAGGAACATAAGGAAACATTTTGTCCCATTGGTTTACATCGTCTCTTACAAAACGTCTCAACATACTAATTAGGGTTCCGTTAAATCTTTCTGTCACTCCATTTGTCTGAGGATGGAATGGAGTAGTTAATACTGGTTTAATATCGAGAATTTCGTATAATTTTCGGATGTATGTCGATATAAAATTGGTTCCATTATCTGTTAAAATTTCCTTCGGGATTCCGTGACGTGAGGCATATTTCGCTAATTCTTCTGCGATTTTTTGTGATTTTACTGTTCGCATTGGGATAGCTTCTGGGTATCTCGTAGCCAGATCATTAATAACTAGAAAGAATCTTTTTCCCGCGCTAGATTTCGGAAGTGGACCTACAATGTCCATTGAAATTCTCTCAAATGGTTTGCCAAAAATGGGCATTTTTTTCATTGAAAATTTTTCATTTGGTTTACCTCCTAAGCTTGTCCTTGGTGGGAATTCCTCCCTCCTAGTTTCAGTGTGCCTGTCTGCTAATTCGGACATTTCTTCAACTGTTTGTGGGTTTTTCTCTTTTAAGTACATTCTCATATTTGGGTGGGTATTTTCTAAGAATTGTTCCATCGCTGTTTTATTCACTATTCCCGTTATCTTATCTTTTATTTCTTCCGGGTCTTCTAATATTCAATAGTTTTCTAACTCTAGAAATTTTAAACACATATCTTTCAAATTGTACCAGTGTTCTTTATAAGTTTCGTTGTCTCGTTTTCTTTCGCTTCTAAACCTTTTTTAAAGTGCTCGGGGGAGAGTTGAAACTTTTCAAAAATGGCTTGCTTTAGTCTTTCAAAATCTTCTGAGTACTCCATTGGTAATTCTTTATATGCAATTTGTGCTTTGTAGTTGAGGAGGGGTTGTATGTCACCCAATTTTCTCTCGGTAATCCAATTAATTCCACTGTTTTTTTCAAAATTGTATATGTATAAATTTACATCTTCATTTTCTTTCATTGGTTGAAGGTTTATTGCCTGCATTACCTCTATTGTAGACGATTTCTGCGGCTATTGGGAATTTCTCGCTGCAATCATTTCCATTATGTATTTTCTTTCCTCTTGGTCTGCTCCTCCTTTTTTCTCTGGCTATCCTATCAGCCTCTTCCTTTCGCTCTCTTTCTTGTCTATCTTTCTCTCTTTCTTTCTCCATGAAATTTAATAGTTGTTGTATCATATCTATTTGAGTGCCTTTTCGCGAGCTCCTGCTGGAAATTGAGTTTCTACTACTCCTGCTACTTGGCCTACTATGATTCTCACTGTCTCTATATTCTCTTAATTCACTTTCTGAGTCTGCTTGTCGTATAATATTTTTTCTTGCCCGCAACTCCCCTACTTTTTGTACCTCCTCTGAAGGGTGAGTTTGTTTTGTTTTGCCCGTTCTTTCATGTAATTATTTTTCTTCATGTATTATCGCCACTGTTTCTTTTGTTCGGGTTTCTCTATCTGAGAATAATTTTTTCTGAATTTGCCTTAGACTTTTTCCTTCTTCCTTGGTTCGTACCGGAGATCGCTCTATTACTGATTTTCTTTTGAAGATTTCCTCTTCACACGTCCCAGAAATGTCTATTTCACCTGTTGAGTGATATATGGTTCTATCTGATGGTGTTTTTCTTAGGGTATTTCCAGCGGGAGTCTCAAACAATTGTGTGTTTGAGTCCGATTTTTGTTTTACCGCGGTAGATCTTGTCTGAATTCTCCGTTTGTCCGCCATTATTTCAAGGTTTACTTAACGTCTTTCGTTCAAATGAAAATCCTTTTATCACTGCAACTTCCGGTCTCTCGCGAAATATTGCTGCGTATCAATTAGCCTTATTTTTGCACACAAATTAGTTGCGCGATATACTGGTTCTTAAATTTTATTACCTATCTATCCAACTAGGCACAGCCCAGATAAAAAAAAATTTCTTTGCGATTCTTTTTTATATATGTAACCACAATAGGCTACTCTTGTAGGCTAAATTACTTGTGTCTTCGAAAGCGCGGAATCCTTTTACTATCAGGTTTACTGATAGGACCTTTAATTGCTGTCACCACTTATTGGGGGTGATTTATACCGCTGGCACCACTTATTGGGAGGTAATATACGGGGGTCACCACTTATTGGTGCAAAAATGGCGCAAAAAAGTTGCTATGCCACTTACTCGAGGGAGAGAACCCCTTGTCGGCCCAAATGTTAGTGGGATTCCCACGCTTACTCCAACGGTTCCGTGTCTATCGGGTACTTCAATGCCCGATTTACATTATACTCTGCCTTATGGTACTATAGCGTGATTGAATGGTCCCAGGGGCCACTTTAAGGCCAAGGGTTACCGGTAATATTTCTAACTATCTCTTTAGACACGACCTAGGCTAAAAAGTCAAGATTATAAAGTATAAAAATTCTTACTGTAATCAAGACACGCTACAAAAGGAACTATTTTCCCCAGCCCGCTCGGCCAGACACGTGTCTGCGACGGGGTGATGGGGTGGTAGTGAATTTTTCCAGCCATTCCAAGGGCTTACTAAATTACTGGTAAAACATCCCCAACTGCGCACTTAACCTCGTGGTCTGTGTAACCAACTACGCAATTAGGAGGACAGAAAATTGCGCCACCAAAATTAAAGGAAAATTGATAATTATTACTAGGAGAAGGAAAATAATTAAGGGCCAAAAGAAAAGAATCTGGGAAGGACATTTATCTGAACAAACTGGGACCAAGGGTTCCAACAAGGAGCATAACTGACAGGCTTGCCACGGGGTTGCACCAAAGTACTATTTTAACTCTTTTTAATCAAAGGAGTACTTTTTGAATAATTTCTGCGAAAGTATCTGCAAAACCCTCATAGCTTTTTTTTACTTATAATCTCGTTTCGCAATTTTAGAAAACAAGCAAAAAAATAGGAAAACAATGTGATTGCGTGGAAACAATATAAATCACTATGCTAAAAATTAATCAAAATTGAATTAATGTGTTATTGCCAGTCAATTATACTGGTTTTGAATTTACACAGGAAGTGAAATCAGGTTAGGCAACAAGATTTTATACGCCATTATCGCTAAAGCAGTTAAAATTTACAGCTTTTGGGGGAGTTTTATTATTGAATCTAACTAAAAGATGGTAATTCTAATACATCGTTAAAGACATTTATTTATTAAAATATTGGATTACAAATGAAATACAGAAATATTACACATTTTTTATTAAAACACTATGATTTGGCATGGCGACAAGATTTTATATGCCTTTATCGCTAAAGCAGTTAACAGTTGTAACTATCGGGGGAGAGGGTTATCATTGAAACTAACTAAAAAATGACAATTCTGATACACTGTTAAAGACAGTTATTTATTAAAATATAACCTGATCGTTTCTGTTGTATGGAATTTTAGGCTACTAAAAAGAACGAAAGTTCTTGAGTTACAATATATTTTTTGTAAGTATGAACGCGTCACTCACAGAGGGATAAGAATTAGACCTGACAGATCTTGGTAGTTCACCGCAGTGCAAAAAAAAAACACATCAATAAAAATAATTTTTTGTGAGCAAACGAGCTTCCTCTCAGCTTTTCAATTAAATACAGGAAAAATATACAATTGAAGCACAAATTTCTACATTTAAAAAGAAAAAAAATCATATGAAATCTTAGATGACTTAGACCAACAAAATTGGAACAAACCTCGAGCAAAAACGCTTCTACCCGACATTTTGCTAAGCATCAATATATTAACTGATTATGTATTTTCAAAATATTTTCATTATATAGGGGGATACACTCTGTTGTACTGTTAACTTTAATATATGTAGAAATATAAAAGCAATTTGTATCAAATTATCGCGTGTTACTCTAAACAACATAATATCATATTTATTCGTAATGTTTATGAAGATATTATATTTTTCCGCTCTTATGAACTAATAAAAATATTTATGAAACACGAGACTCAGTGTAACAGAACAAAACAGAAGAATGGGACAAATTCTTTTGAAAGTATATCTTTAGTCCAATATGGATTTTTAAGCGTTTCATTTTTGATTAATACGAATACATGCGACTTATATACGTCTGGTTTATTAACTATATTTGATCATTTAAGAAACTTGAGTTTTATTAAAAAATATTTGAAATGATTATTGAAAATCTAAGAAACAGATTTATTATAAATAACTGATCATTTAAAACTTGAGTTTAATATGTTTTACCGATAAGAATACATTAGGTTACACTTCGGTGAATATTTAAAAACCGCAAATACAGACTTAATTTTTTTTATCTTTCTATTTGTAATGTTCGAATTATTCCCACAAGTAGCAAATGAAGATGTAAACTCCTCGAAGTTCAAATTGAGCAAGACCATAAAGGCTGTCAAGCTACAGGAAATAAATTTTGGAGGTCTCAATACCATGCTCTTTACGCTAAAACTGTTTGTACTTTTAAAAAGCTTCCTATTTTAAATACAAATCCCTCTCTTAACCTCTGAAAAATGGTAACACCCCTAACACAAATCTAGTATGGGCCCACCTGGAAATACTCAGCCAGGACTGATGTTTTCTCGTTGGCAAAATAGTTTATTATTCATCTAAGAGGCAATAAAATCCAATAAATTGAAGCTAAGAACATTTAAATATCTTTAAAATTACACCCTCAAACTAACGACCCCGAGTAAGCGTTTTCTCATTGTCAGAAATCCTATAGAAAAAGGGAGGGCATTTCGTAGAATCAATACTATTTTCCCTCTGGCTGTCGTGATGTCAGAGGGCATGCCGTAGAAATCCTATAGAAAAAAGGGAGGGCATGTCTTTCAATCCAAACGGGTGTGTCGGATAATGTCAGAGGACTCCAAGAGCTGAGCGATTGTACAGGTGCGAGGTGCTAGGAGGTCTGCTGATTGATTTCCCTATTGCCCTGACCACACTCCAAGCAATTATAGTGTGGAATAACATCTGGAAATCTTGCCAGGCGAGTTGCATAGAAACAGTAACGTCAGAGGGCATGTCTTTCAAATACTATGGGAAAAGGGAGGGCATGTGTTTGAAATCCAATACTATTTTCCCCATGGCTCTCGTGACGTCACAGGGCATGCCGTAGAAATCCTATAGAAAAAGGGAGGGTATGTCCTTAAATATAAAAAGGTGTGTCGGATGATGTCAGAGGGCTCCGATAGAAACAACCGACCGCATTGTCACAGCATCTGGGAATCTTTCCAGGCGAGAATTTGCATAAATTCAGTGACGTCAGAGGTCATTTCTTTAAAATACTATGGGAAAAGGGAGGGCATATCTTTGAAATCCAATACTATTTTCCCTATTGCTCTCGTGACGTCACAGGGCATGCCGTAGAAATCCTATAGAAAAAGGGAGGGTATGTCCTTAAATATAAAAAGGTGTGTCGGATGATGTCAGAGGGCTCCGCTAGAAACAAGGGACCGCATTGTTATAGCACCTGGGAATCTTGCCAGGAGAGAATTTGCATAAATGCAGTGACGTCAGAGGGCACGTCTTTAAAATAATATGGGAAAAGGGAGGGTACGTCACAGAATCAATAGATGTGCTACTACTGTCATCAAACTTCTACGGCTTGAACTTAACTCATTATTACACTGATATTGAGAATCTTTTTACGATTGCGGTTTAAGCAAGGTCTAATTTGCCTACCTTTCAACTAATAAGCTGGTAGTTTCAAGAATGTGGGATGGGTAGGTTATAACAAAAAATAATTACCTCCAATTACAAAAATTAAAATTCCTCGTAAGATTTTGATTTCAATAACATTTGACAAGAACACATTTTCTAGTCAAGTTTATTCTTGAAAATGGGTTAGATACATAATTTTGGGATTTGCTTGGGTGATGCCCCCCTGAAGGCACTTATTTTTTTTAATTTTCTGTCATTTTAAGTAAAATGGCTATCTCAAATTTTTTATCCTAAGCTATGGGGGGGATATTGGTGTCCTGGTGCAAAAAGGACGTGATTGGGGCCGGTTGCCCTCTGATTACTTTCGGCCTATTATGCGGGCACTAAGCCTTCAGATAAAGTAACCCTCCTCTTCAAGGTATATGACCATTCTTTCAACATGAAGTGTTTGAAAAAAAATAGTCAAAGACGAAAAAAGTTTTACTTAGTCAACGCTACTGCGTTGGCTCTGAAATATATTTATGAAAAATGGTCCAGTTATATAATTTTAAATCCTTTTCCTTTGAACTGTGTAGAGCTTTTGACGGACCTGTTGGAACCTCTGAACACATTCTAATGCTATTTTGATAGTTATCTTAAAAAAATTTATCGACATTTTTTTTATAACTATTTAAACATATGAATAAAGAAGTGGGGATCGTTACTTAATTTGGTTATGGCAGATAAGGATAGCTTTTTGTTTATTTAGTTGGGAATTATGGATGTGTTTTTGTACCAATTTTAACAACCATAGCTCATGAAGGCTTTTAATGTGAGTAAATATCATAAGATATCGTTGACTTAGAACGTAATGTAGAGAACCTGAGCATGAAATTTGATACATACATTAAAACAGTTTCGCAACAGCATCTGTAGGAGGAAAATTTCGTGTAAACCACCTTTTCAGTGGCGTCGAATTAAAAGCTAAATTACCTTTTTACTACATTATAAAATGGAAATTTTAATATTTCGACCATATTTTAAGATCAGAATTTCACCGTGTTATGATGATGGATAAAATTTTTCGTGGAATATTCATGAAGGTACAAAGATCTTATTTATACGACAATATATCAAAGATCAAACTTGATTAGGGTCATTGCCAGATAAGAATTTGAGCAGGGAGTGTCTAAAATATGTATAATTTTTTTCGATCAAGAGGTTCATAGTCGAGAGGTTAGATTGCCTTTTTTGCGGGATAGTTACGTATAAATGTAAGTAAAATTATGTCAAGTAAAACTGGGTCACCCCCCCTCCCCCATCTCCTCCCAGGATACGGCCCTGTGAGAAGTTAAACGTTCTTTGCAGCATTGTGGCAGCAAAATTTCAATAATAATCATACAAATTGTGGTAAACTATAGCATAGGCAGTGCAATAGCACTAAGCGGTAAACTGGAGGTGAAACCTAGGTGGTAAATTTTGGTAAACAATAGCAGAGGCAGCGCAACAGCGCTGCCTATGATGGCACAATGTATCATTCATTTATATCTTTTATTTTTTTGTTATTTTAGTTATTTTTTTTTTTTAGACCAGGGCACTTCGTATCGAAGGATTTGTCTTAGAAACTTTGAAAGGGGCTCATCCGATCGAAAAGGTCTAGGTCTCTTTTTAATAGCTGAAAAAGATTGGAGGGCAACAAGCTCCCCCCTCCCAAATACGCCCATCATTTCCCCAAACAGATCCAATCAAAATGTTGAAACAGCTATTTAGTTCAGCGTACTTGAAAGGTCCGAAAAATTACGTCTTTGAGGATGAAACCCCCCCCCCCCACATCCCGCAGGGCAAGGGTTGTAAGTTATGCCCCGGCGGCATATAAGGGTTTTATAGAAAGAGTGTTCGTATAAACTTTGGAGAGGGATCGTTGGACTGGTAATCAGAAGTTCTAGCACCCGTTTTAATGGTCAAAGTGATCGGAGGGCAGCTACCCCTCCCTGACGGTCTATTCCCCCCCCCCCCTAATCCTTCCGATAAAAAATGTTGAGATAGCTATTTGTTAAAAAAAAAAAAAAAAAAAACAGTCCAAAGATGACATAACAAGGCCTTCAGAGTGGACACAGCTCCACAGAGTCTGGGAGCAAGGGTTGTAAGTTATGCCCCAGGGGTATATAAACATCTCATGGAAGTGGTGGATCTGTGAACTTTAGAGGAGGCTCAATTGATTGGAAATTCAAAGTTCTAGTTTTAAGATTAAAAATTGATGGAGGGTAACTAGCCCCCTTCCTCCCTGACACCCTCTTTTCCCAAACGCATCCAATCAAAATTGCGAGATATCCATTTTGTTCACAATAGTCAAAAGAGCGTATAACAATGCCTTCAGGGGAGACACCACCCTCCAATGCCCGGGTGTAAGGGTTGTAAGTTACGCCCCGGGCATACAAGGTTGACCAATCTTTTTTAAGAGAACTATTTTGTTTAGCATTGTTGATCGGTCCAGTAATTGTGTCTTTGAGGGATTCAACCTCCTCACAGTCCTCAGGTTAAGGGCTTTAAGTTGGGCAATTCGTTCATTGTTTACAAATAGTATATATTATTGAGGAAGCTATGCATGTTTGAACTTTATCAGAGGCAACGCTATAGCATTGCCTGTAGTAAAGGCCATACAGCTCCAATGTTTTGTTATTATTTATTTTTTTTTATAAGAGGCCCTTCATATGGAAGGTGTTGTCATATAAACTTTAAAGGGGACTCATTAGATTAGAAATCGAATGTTCTAGTGCCTTTTTTAAGCTGCAAAAGTGATCACAGGGCAACTATCCCCCCCCCGCCCTCCACGCCCTTTTCCCCCAAATATGTCCGAACAAATTTTGAGTAGCCTTTTTGTTAAAAATAGTTCAAAGATCATATAACAAAAACTCCGGGGTTGACACAAGCCCCCAGGGCCCGGGGGCAGGCATTGTAAGTTATGCCCTGGGGGCATATATGGTTCTTATAGAAGGGATGCTCGTATAAACTTCAAATATGGCTCATTTGGTTGGAAATTGAAAGCTCTAGTTCACTTTTTAAGAGTCAAAAGAGATCGAGGGGCAACTAGCCCCCCCCCCTCCACGCCCTTTTTTCCTCCAACACATCGGATAAGAACTTTGAGATAGCAATTTTTTTAAATTGTTCAAAGATCATATAAAGAAAAATCAAGTGCCTGCACAACCCCCCCCCCCCCCAAGCCCTAGGGCAGGCGTTGTAAGGTATGCCCTGGGGAAATATATGGTTCATGTGGGAGAGATGCTCGTAAAAACTTCAGATTAGAACTTGAAAAACATAAAAACTTCATTTGATTGAAAATTGAAAGTTGTAATCCACGTTTTAAGAGTCAAAAGAGATTTGAGGGCACCTAGCCCCCCCCCCCCCCAACGCTACTTTTTCCCCCAAATACATCCGATAAAAATTTTGAGATAGCAATTTTGTTAAAAATAGTTCAAAAGTCAGACATCAAAGCTTAGGAGTCGACACAACCCCCTAGAGCCCCGGGGCAGGCGTTGTAAGTTATGCCCTGGGGTAGATATTGTTCTTATGAAAGGGATGCTCGTATAAACTTCAGAGAGGGTTCATTTGATTGAAAATTAAAAGTTCTAGTTTAATTTCTCAGAGTCAAAAGAGTGTACTATCTCGTACAACCAAGCCTGAATACAAACGGTAATCTTCCCTCTTAAATATATTTTCTACATGAAAATTTGAGAAATTTGTACCTAAGAAAAAAAAATCATCGGACTCTCCAACCACAACCTGTCTTTTTTCCTTAAAAACATATTTATGGACAATATTTTGTATAATTTCATCATTAAAGGACGGTATGTCTAAATTAATAAGCTTCGATTAATGGTCTAAAAGGTGCGGCTCCCAGCTGAATGTGGCTAATTGACCCCTGAAGTGGGGCTATGGTCCAAATGTCCACAATCAGAAGCGCAAGTTACGCCGGAGGTATCGACGGTGAACTAAGGGGTGACAAATGCTATTTTCCAATCTGTTGGCAGTTCCTTGGTGCAGAGAGAAACTGAATCATTGGGAGAGTGCCTCGGTAATGGTTTCTGTAACTTCTTTTAGATGTGGATGTAACCTATCTGGCCCAACTGATTTGTTGACATATAGCAATTTAAGTTATTTGAATGTTAAAACTGTGAATCTAAGAGAGTTTTTTTTTGGTTGGAAGAGTTTCCAACCAAAATTTACATTGCAGGGGGAAGTATGAGGACTACTATAGATTCTTGCTACTACTTAATACATATTAACTTCATAAAGGAAATTTTAGAAAAAAAATTCAATATGTTGTGGCTCGGGGTGGCGATGTCAATCTAATGATCTCTACTCTACGTGCCTGCATGCCAAGGCGCATTACACTTGGGTACCTCGCTGATTAACGTTATTTTCTCTGCTCATGTTCATGTGGGTTTTCCCTGATCTTGTTAGTAAATAGATTTTTATTGAGGATGAAATCAAATTTCATTCAGTGTACCTGTAACTTAATGCTGGTGCCAATTCATAATAAAGGTTTACAAAATTAATAAACTGATTTCGGTCTCATTAAATTTTTCAATCGTTGCACTGTTCATATTTGGGCATTTATTGAATAAGTTTCCTGACCACTGTCTTAGAGTAAATAAGCCTAAGTATGCTTGCCTTTTCTATCATTTTTGTATCACTTTCTATGGTTAATCTCCTAGTTTTCCTTATTCCAAATAACTTAGTTTGCTTTTTCAGTTCTCCGTAAATTAAATGCCTCCTGAATAAAAAGAAATTCAGTAAAATCTTTTCATCTAGCGTGATTATAACCCGATTAAACTGAGGTTTTGTACGAGGCACATGTATAAAAACTTATGTAAAACGGAAGTTTTTTTCTTCCTCGTGGACTCAAAAGGAAACCTGAAAAAGATAGATATCAAATATTAGTCATATGCTTAAGAACTTTTTTTTCAAATAATTCATAACTTATTTACGTGAAACTGAAGTTTTTTACCTTCCATGTTGACTTAAAAGCAAACCTGAAAAGGATAAATAGCCAATAATAGTCATCTGCTTAAGAACAATTAATTCAAATAATTCATAATATATTATGTGTGTATGTATATATATGTGTATGTGTGTATGTGTGTATAAGTGCATGTGTATGTGTGTTTATGTATATATATCATGTATGTATGTGTGTGTATGTATGTATGTGTATGTATGTATGTATGTATGTGTGTATATGTATAAGTATGTGTGTATAAATATATGTATATACGTATGTGTATGCATGTATATGTATATGTATATATATGCATGGCCTCCCCCTGGCCAATCAGCGTGTCCCCAGGTGGTGATAGGGGAACGCCCTACAGAAATGTAGGGTACCTACATAGGAGGCACTGACCAAGGGGGGACCTTGTCCCTGGGGGTCCATAATAGAAACTGGGGCACCCTCAACCGGGGTCATAAATACAGGAGGAGGAGGATGAAGGCCCCTCAAATGTATACTCAATAGGGCCCACTGGTTTGTCCACAAGTCCCATGAGTTACAAACCTTCTCCCAGTAATGGGTTAAATTGCAAGGTGATACAGAACACCGTTGCGGGAGGATCCTTTATAGGAGGATAACTGCGACAGGGCGTAGGATCCGATCTATAGACAACGGCCTCTGGAAAGGGCTGCCTTGACCCTTTCGGGGTACCTTCAAGACATGGGACCTTGCGGTCAACTCTATTCCCCCTTGAGGAGTGGTGCCCCTCGAGAAAATTATAGCCTAGTAAACGACACAGAATTCGCACGGGATTCTGACTAATGGACAATTCTTCTGGGCTTCGTATGTTTTTAGGGGCGACTTCGAGCTGAAAAACCTCTTCCTAGCTAATTTATCTATTATGGGCTGCCTCCCCGCAGTAGCATAATATTTGTAGGCATGAATATATAATGAGTCCGAGGTAATAGGCTTGAGATTGTCTGTGCAGGATTTCGACTCTTGTTGATAAAAGAGCATAACCAAGTGCTGAAAACCATGTTGTAACCAAGATGGGCCCAGGATTGCACAAAGCCTCCATTCATTGAGATCCCAGGGACTTCTTGCTGTCCGGTTATAAGCCGGCTTAAGCATTTCGGTGTAGACTTGAGAAGATATGCGATCCCCGTCCAGCACTGGTATCCGGGATCGTTGCTTTTCCTGAGGCAAAAATAATTTCAATGATTTTAAGAACATGAAAATTGGAACTTGGAATGTTACGACGTTAAAAAATGACCATCGTATCGACATTTTAACCGACGAATTCAGACGATTCGAACTAGACTTACTAAGAGTTTCAGAAACTCATATGCCAGGGGTAGGAAGCATGAAATTAGGTGATATAGAATTTGTTTACTCAGGCAGGAAGGATGGGGTACATAGACAGGGAGTAGGGCTCATGATGAATAAGGAAGCTGCAATATGATGGTAGAAACATGATGTTTTTACCAGGAGATTTTAACGCCCAGGTTGGTAGAAATAGGGATAGATGGTATCCCAGCCTAGGTAAATTTGGTGTAGGAAAAGAAAACAGTAATGGATACAGACTTTTGCAATTTTGTAGATATAACAATCTAGTTATAACCAATACGGTGTTTGGCCATAAAATGGCTCATAAGTTAACATGGTATTCACGTGATGGTAAGACAGCAAACCTTATTGACTATGTTATAGTAAACCGAAGACTGGCAGGATCAATACAAGATACTAGGGTATATAGGAGTGCTGTTATTGATGTTAAAAGTAAAGATCACCATCTAGTAGTGTCAAGGGTTAATTTAAAGCTGAAATATCGGAAGGGTAACTACCTCCCGGGAAGTTATGATGTTGGAAGACTCCAGGATGAGAATTTGAGAGAAACTTTCCAGGAACAGTTGAATACTAAACTTAAGAGTTTAAAATTTGATAATGTGGAAGATGGTTGGAATAATTTTAGAAATATAATTTGTGACGTTGCTGAAGGTGTCTTAGGAAGAAAACTAGAACTGCAGCTAAGAATATAAGTGAAAAAGCTTTATGTTTAATAGAAAGGAGAAAGGACTTGTACAAGAATTATCTGAGTGATAAATCATATCAAAACCAAAGGAATGTAAGGAAAGTGGAGAAAGCATTAAAATATGAACTAAAGAGGTGTGAAGTGGAGGCCATGGATAAAATTGCCAAGGATCTGGAAGATGCAGCTAGACGGCATAATAGTAAAATATTTTACTAGCATGTTAATAAATTGAGAGGCAGTAGTCAATCCGGACATTGCCCAGTTAAAGGCAGGAATGGGGCCACAATTAGCGATAAGGAAAGAACTAAAGAGAGATGGGCCGAACATTTTGAGAATTTGCTTAACCGAGATAGAGTTGCAGGAAAAGATATACAGAAAAATGAAAAATTTTGTGATACCTTGGATGTGAAGGAAGATTTATTTTGTGAGGAAGAATTAGCGACAATACTTAAATGATTAAAAAATAATAAGGCTCCAGGTGCTGATAGGGTGCTAAATGAGTTTCTTAAATACAGTGGCTCTGAGGTTAAAAATAAGCTACTGAAGATTATGAATATGATTTTTTTAAAACGAGAAGTACCTAACGATTTTAGGAAAACTTTAATTAAGCCACTTTATAAGAAAGGTGAGAAAAGTGAGCGTGGTAAATATCAAGGTATTAGTCTGGTCTATGTAGGTAGTAAATTACTTAGTAATACTATTACTAACTACTAACAACTCACCGCAGCACCAAGGCACCTGAGGCCAAAACAGCTACGCACGCTCCTCCTACAGCCCAATCTATTCAAAGCCTCCCTTTTTACACCAACGAACGAAGTTCCTATTTCCTTTAAATCTTTCTTTCTGACGTCCTCCCACCCCAGACGGGGACGACCTGCATTCCGTTTAGCCCTAGACGGTTGGCCGAAAAGAACAATCTTCGGCAATCCGTCATCCTTCATCCGCACAACGTGCCATAGCCACCTCAACCTTTCTCTCATCACAGCCCTAGAGAGCGGTATTGAACCACATTTTTGGTACAGCCTATCAGAGGCAACGCTGTAGCGTTGCCTATAGCAAAGGCCATACGGCTCCAATGTTTTATTATTTTTATTATTTTTTTTCCAGAGGAATTTTATATGGAAGGGGTTGTCGTAGCAGCTTCAAAGGGGGCTCATTCGATTGGAAATCGAGAGTTCTAGTGCCCTTTTTAATAGTCGAAAATGATTGGAGGGCAACTAGCCCCCCCCTCACACCTGTCACTCCCCCAAACACACCCAATCAAAATTTAGAGATAGCCATTTTGTTCAGCGTAGTTGGTTTCCAGATAGAAAATATATTTTTGAGGAGGATACTCCCCCACAACCCTCAGGGCAAGGGTTTTAAGATATGGCCTGGGGGCATATAAGGTTTTTTATAGAAGGCGTTGTCGTAGAAACTTCAAAACAGGCTCAATCGATTGGAAATTAAAGGGCTAGTGCCCTTTTTAATAGTCGAAAGTGATTGGAGTGTAACTAGCCCCCCCCCACGCCCATCATTTCCCCAAACACATCCAATCAAAATTTTGAGATAGCCATTTTCTTCAGCATAGTTGATTTCCACATAGAAAATATATTTTTGAGGAGGACACTCCCCCACAACCCTCAGGGCAAGGGTTTTAAGTTAAGGCCTGGGGGCATATAAGGTTTCTATAGAAGGCGTTGTCGTAGAAACTTCAAAACAGGCTCAATCGATTGGAAATTAAAGGGCTAGTGCCCTTTTTAATAGTCGAAAGTGATTGGAGGGCAACTAGCCCCCCCCCCTACGCCCATTATTCCCCCAAACACATCCAATCAAAATTTTGAGATAGCCATTTTGTTCAGCGTAGTTGATTTCCAGATAGAAAATATATTTTTGAGGAGGACACTCCCCCACAACCCTCAGGGCAAGGGTTTTAAGTTATGCCCTGGGAGCATATAAGGTTTTTATAGAAGGCGCTGTCCTAGAAACTTCAAAACAGGCTCATTCGATTGGAAATTAAAGGGCTAGTGCCCTTTTTAATAGTTGAAAGTGATTTGAGGGCAACTAACCCCCCTCTCACGCCCACCTTTTCCCCAAACACATCCAATCAAAATTTTGAGACAGCCATCTTATTAAACGTAGTTTTAAGTTCTGTAAATTAGGTCTTTGAGGATGACAACTCCCCCACAGCCCTCAGGGCAAGAGTTGTAATTTAAGGATTCATTTCCCCAAACACATCCAATCAAAATTTTGAGATTGCAATTTTGTTCAGCGTAGTTGATTTCCAGATAGAAAATATATTTTTGAGGAGGAAACTCCCCCACAACCCTCAGGGGAAGGGTTTTAAGTTATACCCTGGGGGCATATAAGGTTTTTATAGAAGGCATTGTCGTAGAAACTTCAAAAAAGGCTCATTCGATTGGAAATTAAAAAAGCTAGCGCCCTTTTTAATAGTCAAAAGTGATTGAAGGGCAACTAGCCCCCCCCCCCACGCCCATTATTCCCCCAAACGCATCCAATTAAAATTTTGAGAGAGCCATTTTGTTCAGCCTAATTAATTTCCAGACAGAAAATACGTTTTTGAGGAGGACACTCCCCCACAACCCTCAGGGCAAGGGTTTAAAGATATGCCCTGGGGGCATATAAGGTTTTTATAGAAGGAGTTATCATAGAAACTTCAAAACAGGCTCATTCGATTGGAAATTAAAGGGCTAGTGCCCTTTTTAATAGTCGAAAGGGATTGGAGTGCAACTAGCCCCCCCCCCCCCCCCAACGCCCATCATTCCGCCAAACACATCCAATCAAAATTTTGAGATAGTCATTTTGCTCAGCGTAGTTGATTTCCAGATAGAAAATATGTTTTTGAGGAGGACACTCCCCCACAACCTTCAGGGCAAGGGTTTTAAGATATGACCTGGGGGCATATAAGGTTTTTATAGAAGGCGTTGTCGTAGAAACTTCAAAAAGGCTCATTTGATTGGAAATTCAAGGGATAGTGCCCTTTTTAATAGTCGAAAGTGATTGGAGGGCAACTAGCCTTCCCACGCCCATCATTCCCCCAAACACATCCAATCAAAATTTTGAGATAGCCATTTTGTTGAGCGTAGTTGATTTCCAAATAGAAAAATATATTTTTGAGGAAGAAAATCCCCCACAACCTTCAGGGCAAGGGTTTTAAGTTATGCCCTGGGGGCATATGATGTTTTTATAGAAGGTGGTGTCGTAAAAACTTCAAAAAAGGCTTATTCAATTGGAAATTCAAAGGGCTAGTGCCCTTTTTAATAGTCAAAAGTGATTTGAGGGCATCTTACCCCCCTCTCACGCCCACCTTTTCCCCAAACACATCCAATCAAAATTTTGAGACAGCCATTTTATTAAACGCAGTTTTAAGTTCTGGAAATTAGGTCTTTGAGCATGACAACTCCCCCACAGCCCTCAGGGCAAGAGTTGTAATTTAAGGATTCTGCGAATCCTTCCCATTATTTCTTATGGAAGGGATGGTTGTATAAACTTTGGAGAGGTCTCATTTGACTGAAAATTGAAAGTTCTTGTTCACTTTTTAAGAGTCAAAAGAGATTGGAGGGTGACTAGCCCCCCCCCCCTCCTCCACTCCCTAAATGCATCAGATAAAAATTTTGAGATTGACATTTTGTTAAAATAGTTCAAAGTTCTGATAACAAAAAACTCCGGTGTCGACACAGCCCACCAGGGCCCGGGGGTAGGCGTTGTAAGTTATACCCTGGGGCATAACTTATTAAAAGGGGTTTTTAACTTATGGGAAGGGGTTTTGTATGGGAAGAACACATAGTAAATCTATTATAATTATCCAATTATAAGGTTAAAATACATACTCTGAGATAGATGTAAAATTGCTTTGGCACACAAAATCCTATTAAGGTCAATTCCAAACAGTCGTGATCCCTTTGTGTCAGCAAGTGAAATGGTCTAAACCCCCTTATTGGAGCTATTTTTCAATCCATTCATTGTTGTCAATCACTGTCCACAAGTTATGCAAGCTGTTTATTGTTCATATATAAGGCTTTTGTCAAAGAGGTAATCGTATAGACTTTGAAAAAAGCCTCATTCGATTTAAATTGAAAATTCTAGGTCCGTTTTTTAAAGTCAAGAATAATTGGACAGTAAGCACCCCCCCTCCCCCACGTCATAAAAACTTGAAAGTTTTTGCAATCAAAAACGAACAAAAATTAATTAAAAAAAACTTTCCGGAAAATAAGTTTTTCAAAGAAAAGTAAAGGCCATTTTAAACTTAAGCTCAGGAGATACAAATACCTGTTAAAATTCAAACTCAAAACGACCAGAAATTACTATTAAAGAATAAATGAAACCCAAAACGAACAGAAATTAAATAAACAGTCATAGCAAAAAACATACAACAAGTAATAATATAAATGAATAAATAGATCTTAAAGCGAGTAATGCTTAGATTGAATATGAAAATCAAGCTTAAAACGAAAACAAATATTTTGCTATTAAAGTATAAATGAAACTTAAAACGAACAGAAATTAAATAACAATCAATGCGAACAAACATACAATATATATTAATGTAAATGAATAAATAAATCTTAAAACGAGTGAAACTTAAATTGAATATGCAAATCAAGTTTGAATCGAATAAAAATAACTACAAACAAGAGTTTGGGTATCGCCTCACTGCAGAAGCCTAAAACCTACTGCGTCATTGGCGCTTTACTGAAAACGAATTATATTACAAATGTTTTCTTTTGTACTTAATATTGAAAATAAATATTAAAATTACAGTAAAATTTTGAACTGATGAGCTTTTAGCAATTAATATCATTATGCATCAAATATTCAGTTTAATTTATTAGTTCTTTTCAAGATTAGTCAAGACAAATATAGTTTCACTACAAACAAAATTTGGATACTACCCCCTTCTTTAACTGTAAAAACCTTAAGCCTTCTGCGTCATTGGTGCTTTCATTAATATCATTATATATCTAATATTCAATCTGATTTTGTTTATACTTTCCAAGACTGTTCAACACTCATATAGTTTTGCCATTTTTTTTTAACTCTGCCATTTTTTCTAACTAATCGTGACGGTTTGTTATGAAAACATTCTATGGCTTCTGGGCATTTCTATTTGAGCGGAAAACTGCACCTCAAACTTTGTGGAACATGCATTTTCTTGCATGAAACACCAAAATGTAATAAAATGTCAAGTTTCAGAGTGTTCCACCACTCGCAAGCAAGTGTCATTGGTATTTTTGAATCCGCATGGTCAATTTAGGGGGTGGAGGGTAGGCTAATTCCTGTAGCAGCCCCTTTCCGTCGTGGTATGATTCACACTTTCAACACCTGGCGTCCGGAATATCATATAATCTACCAAGCATACAATTACCCCAAATCAGTATCAATAAACAAATTAAACCCAAAACGAACAAATATTAAAATAAATATTAGAGTCAAACTCAAAACGAGCATAAATTAATATGAGTAGGGTTCAAAACCCTATGCTTTCTAAAAGCCAGAATATAAATTGTACTTCACTGAAAAAAAAATTCAAATGAGTTTACTGAAAAAAAATGTGCATTGTCATTTTAATATACATATGCTGATATTTATTCCCTAAAATCTTAATTAATGAAAGAATTGTTTTCAGTAAAGCGCCAATGACGCAGTAGGTTTTAGGCTTCTGCAGTGAGGCGATATCCAAACTCTTGTTTGTAGTTATTTTTATTTGATTCAAACTTGATTTGCATATTCAATTTAAGTTTCACTCGTTTTAAGATTTATTTATTCATTTACATTAATATATATTGTATGTTCGTTCGCATTGATTGTTATTTAATTTCTGTTCGTTTTAAGTTTCATTTATACTTTAATAGCAAAATATTTGTTTTCGTTTTAAGCTTGATTTTCATATTCAATCTAAGCATTACTCGCTTTAAGATCTATTTATTCATTTATATTATTACTTGTTGTATGTTTTTTGCTATGACTGTATGTGTGCTTATGTTTTGTGTGTGTGTGTGTGTGTGCGTGTTTTGTGCGTGTGTGTGTCTTTTTTTGTTTGTGTGTGTGTGTGTTTGTGTGTGTGTTTTTTTGTGTTTGCGTGTTTGTATGTTTTTGCGCGTGTGTGTGTGTGCATGTCTGCGTTTGTGTGTTTTTTTTTGTGTATGTATGTGTGTTTTGTGTTCCTGTGTTTTTGTGTTTGTGAGTGTGTTTTTGTGTTTGTGTGTGTGTGTCCATGTGTGTTTTTTTTGTGTTTTCGTGTTTTTGTGTGTGTTTGTTTGCTTTTGTGTGTTTTGGTGTGTGTGTGTTTTGTGTCCATTTACAGGTATTTGTATCTGCTGGTCTTAAGTTTAAAATGGCCTTTACTTTTCTTTTAAAAACGTATGAGTCGAAAGAGATTGGAGGGCAACTAGCCCCCCATGCCCTTTTTTCCAAATGCACCAAATCAGTAGAGGTGACCCTAAAGCCCCCATTGCCCACCCCTGCTGCCACCTATAACTTTTTTACATAGTTTAATGAGGACAGGGTCAATGACCTCTTTCTCAATAGTCTATTTCTCCAGGTGTGTTTTTGGCACGCTCTCAGCGAATGTCAAGGTCGATGTTGTTGTTGTTGTTTTGTGCAGAGTCATTAGGGAGAACACGTGGTTAATGGGGTCAATGTTGTTGTTGTTGTTTTGGGCACGCAATTGAGTCATTTGGGAGAACACGTGGTTAATTAAAGCGATTGGGAATTTGGAACACCTGTGCTGTCGACCTCAATTCACCTATCGTGAATCAATAATTCCCCTTAGAAACAACAAATTAATTCCCCTTTCTTGACAGATCAATCAACCAATGACATCATCTGTCAGACTTTAAAAATTTTCGCCTAGAAACAATTCTCCAGGAATAGATCCAAGTCATTAATGTCTTTGCCTCGGAAACAACTCTTTTGGTCGAACTCCAAAGGATATTAATAACCAAACGCCATGGAAAACAATTCTCCAAGAAACATCTTAGCGATGAATTGTTTTAGCGCGGGAATCAGGTTTCTTATTAATTTGAAATGCATTAGCGCAGAGATGCCAAAAACAAAAGGAACACGCTGAATTACGTTTAGGGATTATTTGGGCGAAACTGTTTTAGACAGGTTATGGAATTATTTCGGCGAAACATTTAGAGACATTTTAAAAGATGATTTATGAAGAATTTGCGGTTGAGGTTTTGAGTGTGGTCGTTATAATACACAAGTTTCATTGAACAGTGTTGTGAGGTCCTCTACCCCAACCCCAAAGGGGTCCAATCCCTCTACCCCAGCCCCGAAGGAAGCCACCGGTCCTCAAAGGTCCACTGGGCTCCCAAAGGGCCCCCCGGCCCTCAAGGTTCCCCCAGACCCCCCCCCCGGGGCCCAAAAGGGCCCCTCCCCCCTTTGACCCCCCAAAGGGGCCCCTCTCCCTCCATCTCCTCCCTCCTCCTCCCCTTCCCATCCCCTCCCCCCTCCCCTCCCCTCCTCCCCTCCTCCTCCCCTCCTCCTCCTACCTCCTACCTCCTCCTCCCCTCCTCCCCTCCCCTTCCCTCCCCCATTTTTTATACTTTTTTTTTGCATTGAGACACAGAACGACCCCCTCCCCCCGGCCCCTCCCCCCTCCAAAGGTCTGATTTTTCAAAGTTCATTTTGAATTTCCTTCGTTGAAATCCAAGAGTTGGAATGTTTCAGTAGTGTTTGGTTGTGGTTTACCTTGTCACAGTTACATTTTCTTGATTTTTCAAAGTTCATTTTGAATTTCTTTTGTTGAAAGGCAAGAGTTGGAATATTTCAGTAGTGTGTTTGGTTGTGGTTTACCTTGTCACAGTTACATATTCTTGATTTTTCAAAGTTCATTTTGAATTTCTTTCATTGAAATGCAAGAGTTGGAATATTTTAGTAGTGTTTGGTTTACCTTGTCACAGTTACATTTTCTTGATTTTTCAAAGTTCATTTTGAATTTCTTTCATTGAAATGCAAGAGTTGGAATATTTCAGTAGTGTTTGGTTGTGGTTTACCTTGTCACAGTTACATTTTCTTGATTTTTCAAAGTTCATTTTGAATTTCTTTCATTGAAATGCAAGAGTTGGAATATTTCAGTAGTGTTTGGTTGTGGTTTACCTTGTCACAGTTACATTTTCTTGATTTTTCAAAGTTCGTTTTGAATTTCTTTCGTTGAAATGCAAGAGTTGGAATATTTCAGTAGTGTTTGGTTGTGGTTTATCTTGTCACAGTTACATTTTCTTAATTTTTCAAAGTTCATTTTGAATTTCTTTCGTTGAAATGCAAGAGTTGGAATATTTCAGTAGTGTTTGTTGTGGTTTACCTTGTCACAGTTACATTTTCTTGATTTTTCAAAGTTCATTTTGAATTTCTTTCATTGAAATGTAAGAGTTGGAATATTTCAGTAGTGTTTGGTTGTGGTTTACCTTGTCACAGTTACATTTTCTTGATTTTTCAAAGTTCATTGGAATTTCTTTCGTTGAAATGCAAGAGTTGGAATATTTCAGTAGTGTTTGATTGTGGTTTACATTGTCACACTTACATTTTCTTGATTTTTCAAAGTTCATTTTGAATTTCTTTCGTTGAAATGCAAGAGTTGGAATATTTTAGTAGTGTTTGGTTCTGGTTTACCTTGTCACAGTTACATTTTCTTGATTTTTCAAAGTTCATTTTGAATTTCTTTCGTTGAAATGCTAGAGTTGGAATATTTCACTAGTGTTTGGTAGTGGTTTACCCTGTCACAGTTACATTTTCTTGATTTTTCAAAGTTCATTTTGAACTTTTTTCGTTGAAATGCAAGAGTTGGAATATTTCACTAGCGTTTTGTAGTGGTTTACCTTGTCACAGTTACATTCTCTTGATTTTTCAAAGTTCATTTTGAATTTTTTTCGTTGAAATGCAAGAGTTGGAATATTTCAGTAGTGTTTGGTTGTGGTTTACCTTGTCACAGTTACATTTTCTTGATTTTTCAAAGTTCATTTTGAATTTCCTTTGTTGAAATGCAAGAGTTGGAATATTTCAGTAGTGTTTGGTTGTGGTTTACCGTGTCACAGTTACATTTTGTTGATTTTTCAAAGTTCATTTCGAATTTCTTTCGTTGAAATGCAAGAGTTGGAATATTTCAGTAGTGTTTGGTTGTGGTTTACCTTGTCACAGTTACATTTTCTGGATTTTTCAAAGTTCATTTTGAATTTCCTTCGTTGAAATGCAAGAGTTGGAATATTTCAGTAGTGTTTGGTTGTGGTTTACCGTGTCACAGTTACATTTTCTTGATTTTTCAAAGTTCATTTCGAATTTCTTTCGTTGAAATGCAAGAGTTGGAATATTTCAGTAGTGTTTGGTTGTGGTTTACCTTGTCACAGTTACATTTTCCTGATTTTTCAAAGTTCATTTTGAATTTCTTTCATTGAAATGCAAGAGCTGGAATATTTCAGTAGTGTTTGGTTGTGGTTTACCTTGTCACAGTTACATCTTCTTGATTTTTCAAAGCTCATTTTGAATTTCTTTCATTGAAATTCAAGAGTTGGAATATTTCAGTAGTGTTTGGTTGTGGTTTACCTTGTCACAGTTACATTTTCTTGCTTTTCAAAGTTCATTTTGAATTTCTTTCGTTGAAATGCAAGAGTTGGAATATTTCAGTAGTGTGCTGTTGTAGTTTACCATGTCACAGTTACAGTCCCTTAATTTTTCAAAGTTCATTTTGAATTTCTTTCGTTGAAATGCAAGAGTTGGAATATTTCAGTAGTGTTTGATTGTGGTTTACCGTGTCACAGTTACATTTTCTTGATTTTTCAAAGTTCATTTTGAATTTCCTTCGTTGAAATGCAAGAGTTGGAATATTTCAGTAGTGTTTGGTTGTGGTTTACCGTGTCACAGTTATATTTTCTTGATTTTT
The DNA here is from genome assembly GCA_027921565.1 of Artemia sinica. Lineage (NCBI taxonomy): Eukaryota > Metazoa > Arthropoda > Branchiopoda > Anostraca > Artemiidae > Artemia > Artemia sinica. The sequence goes on along the minus strand of CM051264.1, from coordinate 24,805,525 downwards.
CAAAGTTCATTTCGAATTTCTTTCGTTGAAATGCTAGAGTTGGAATATTTTAGTAGTGTTTGGTTTACCTTGTCACAGTTACATTTTCTTGATTTTTCAAAGTTTATTTTGAATTTCTTTCATTGAAATGCAAGAGTTGGAATATTTCAGTAGTGTTTGGTTGTGGTTTACCTTGTCACAGTTACATTTTCTTGATTTTTCAAAGTTCATTTTGAATTTCTTTCATTGAAATGTAAGAGTTGGAATATTTCAGTAGTGTTTGGTTGTGGTTTACCTTGTCACAGTTACATTTTCTTGATTTTTCAAAGTTCATTTTGAATTTCTTTCGTTAAAATGCAAGAGTTGGAATATTTCAGTAGTGTTTGGTTGTGGTTTACCTTGTCACAGTTAAATTTTCTTAATTTTTCAAAGTTCATTTTGAATTTCTGTCGTTGAAATGCAAGAGTTGGAATATTTCAGTAGTGTTTCGTTGTGGTTTACCTTGTCACAGTTACATTTTCTTGATTTTTCAAAGTTCATTTTGAATTTCTTTCATTGAAATGTAAGAGTTGGAATATTTCAGTAGTGTTTGGTTGTGGTTTACCTTGTCACAGTTACATTTTCTTGATTTTTCAAAGTTCATTTGAATTTCTTTCGTTGAAATGCAAGAGTTGGAATATTTCAGTAGTGTTTGGTTTTGGTTTACATTGTCACACTTACATTTTCTTGATTTTTCAAAGTTCATTTTGAATTTCTTTCGTTGAAATGCAAGAGTTGGAATATTTTAGTAGTGTTTGGTTGTGGTTTACCTTGTCACAGTTACATTTTCTTGATTTTTCAAAGTTCATTTTGAATTTCTTTCGTTGAAATGCAAGAGTGGGAATATTTCACTACTGTTTGGTAGTGGTTTACCCTGTCACAGTTACATTTTCTTGATTTTTCAAAGTTCATTTTGAATTTTTTTAGTTGAAATGCAAGAGTTGGAATATTTCAGTAGTGTTTGGTTGTGGTTTACCTTGTCACAGTTACATTTTCTTGATTTTTCAAAGTTCATTTTGAATTTCCTTCGTTGAAATGAAAGAGTTGGAATATTTCAGTAGTGTTTGGTTGTGGTTTACCGTGTCACAGTTACATTTTCTTGATTTTTCAAAGTTCATTTCGAATTTCTTTCGTTGAAAAGCATGAGTTGGAATATTTCAGTAGTGTTTGGTTGTGGTTTACCTTGTCACAGTTACATTTTCTGGATTTTTCAAAGTTCATTTTGAGTTTCCTTCGTTGAAATGCAAGAGTTGGAATATTTCAGTAGTGTTTGGTTGTGGTTTACCGTGTCACAGTTAAATTTTCTTGATTTTTCAAAGTTTATTTCGAATTTCTTTCGTTGAAATGCAAGAGTTGGAATATTTCAGTAGTGTTTGGTTGTGGTTTACCTTGTCACAGTTACATTTTCCTGATTTTTCAAAGTTCATTTTGAATTTCTTTCATTGAAATGCAAGAGCTGGAATATTTCAGTAGTGTTTGGTTGTCGTTTACCTTGTCACAGTTACATCTTCTTGATTTTTCAAAGTTCATTTTGAATTTCTTTCATTGAAATGCAAGAGTTGGAATATTTCAGTAGTGTTTGGTTGTGGTTTACCTTGTCACAGTTACATTTTCTTGATTTTTCAAAGTTCATTTTGAATTTCTTTCGTTGAAATGCAAGAGTTGGAATATTTCAGTAGTGTGCTGTTGTAGTTTACCATGTCACAGTTACAGTCCCTTAATTTTTCAAAGTTCATTTTGAATTTCTTTCGTTGAAATGCAAGAGTTGGAATATTTCAGTAGTGTTTGATTGTGGTTTACCTTGTCACAGTTACATTTTCTTGATTTTTCAAAGTTCATTTTGAATTTCCTTCGTTGAAATGCAAGAGTTGGAATATTTCAGTAGTGTTTGGTTGTGGTTTACCGTGTCACAGTTACATTTTCTTGATTTTTCAAAGTTCATTTCGAATTTCTTTCGTTGAAATGCAAGAGCTGGAATATTTCAGTAGTGTTTGGTTGTGGTTTACCTTGTCACAGTTACATTTTCTGGATTTTTCAAAGTTCATTTTGAATTTCCTTCGTTGAAATGCAAGAGTTGGAATATTTCAGTAGTGTTTGGTTGTGGTTTACCGTGTCACAGTTACATTTTCTTGATTTTTCAAAGTTCATTTCGAATTTATTTCGTTGAAATGCAAGAGTTGGAATATTTCAGTAGTGTTTGGTTGTGGTTTACCGTGTCACAGTTACATTTTCCTGATTTTTCAAAGTTCATTTTGAATTTCTTTCATTGAAATGCAAGAGTTGGAATATTTCAGTAGTGTTTGATTGTGGTTTACCTTGTCACAGTTACATCTTCTTGATTTTTCAAAGTTCATTTTGAATTTCTTTCATTGAAATGCAAGAGTTGGAATATTTCAGTAGTGTTTGGTTGTGGTTTACCTTGTCACAGTTACATTTTCTTGATTTTTCAAAGTTCATTTTGAATTTCTTTCGTTGAAATGCAAGAGTTGGAATATTTCAGTAGTGTGCTGTTGTAGTTTACCATGTCACAGTTACAGTCCCTTAATTTTTCAAAGTTCATTTTGAATTTCTTTCGTTGAAATGCAAGAGTTGGAATATTTCAGTAGTGTTTGGTTGTGGTTTACCGTGTCACAGTTACATTTTCTTGATTTTTCAAAGTTCATTTTGAATTTCCTTCGTTGAAATGCAAGAGTTGGAATATTTCAGTAGTGTTTGGTTGTGGTTTACCGTGTCACAGTTATATTTTCTTGATTTTTCAAAGTTCATATCGAATTTATTTCGTTGAAATGCAAGAGTTGGAATATTTCAGTAGTGTTTGGTTGTGGTTTACCTTGTCACAGTTACATTCTCTTGATTTTTCAATGTTCATTTTGAATTTGCTTCGTTGAAATGCAAGAGTTGGAATATTTCAGTAGTGTTTGGTTGTGGTTTACCGTGTCACAGTTACATTTTCTTGATTTTTCAAAGTTCATTTCGAATTTCTTTCGTTGAAATGCAAGAGTTGGAATATTTTAGTAGTGTTTGGTTTACCTTGTCACAGTTACATTTTCTTGATTTTTCAAAGTTCATTTTGAATTTCTTTCATTGAAATGCAAGAGTTGGAATATTTCAGTAGTGTTTGGTTGTGGTTTACCTTGTCATAGTTACATTTTCTTGATTTTTCAAAGTTCATTTTGAATTTCTTTCATTGAAATTTAAGAGTTGGAATATTTCAGTAGTGTTTGGTTGTGGTTTACCTTGTCACAGTTACATTTTCTTGATTTTTCAATGTTCATTTTGAATTTTTTTCGTTAAAATGCAAGAGTGGAATATTTCAGTAGTGTTTGGTTGTTTTTTACCTTGTCACAGTTACATTTTCTTAATTTTTCAAAGTTCATTTTGAATTTCTGTCGTTGAAATGCAAGAGTTGGAATATTTCAGTAGTGTTTCGTTGTGGTTTACCTTGTCACAGTTACATTTTCTTGATTTTTCAAAGTTCATTTTGAATTTCTTTCATTGAAATGTAAGAGTTGGAATATTTCAGTAGTGTTTGGTTGTGGTTTACCTTGTCACAGTTACATTTCTTGATTTTTCAAAGTTCATTTGAATTTCTTTCGTTGAAATGCAAGAGTTGGAATATTTCAGTAGTGTTTGGTTGTGGTTTACATTGTCACACTTACATTTTCTTGATTTTTCAAAGTTCATTTTGAATTTCTTTCGTTGAAATGCAAGAGTTGGAATATTTTAGTAGTGTTTGGTTGTGGTTTACCTTGTCACAGTTACATTTTCTTGATTTTTCAAAGTTCATTTTGAATTTCTTTCGTTGAAATGCAAGAGTCGGAATATTTCACTAGTGTTTGGTAGTGGTTTACCCTGTCACAGTTACATTTTCTTGATTTTTCAAAGTTCTTTTTGAATTTTTTTAGTTGAAATGCAAGAGTTGGAATATTTCAGTAGTGTTTGGTTGTGGTTTACCTTGTCACAGTTACATTTTCTTGATTTTTCAAAGTTCATTTTGAATTTCCTTCGTTGAAATGCAAGAGTTGGAATATTTCAGTAGTGTTTGGTTGTGGTTTACCGTGTCACAGTTACATTTTCTTGATTTTTCAAAGTTCATTTCGAATTTCTTTCGCTGAAATGCATGAGATGGAATATTTCAGTACCGTGTCACAGTTACATTTTCTTGATTTTTCAAAGTTCATTTCGAATTTCTTTCGTTGAAATGCAAGAGTTGGAATATTTCAGTAGTGTTTGGTTGTGGTTTACCTTGTCACAGTTACATTTTCTTGATTTTTCAAAGTTCATTTTGAATTTCTTTCGTTGAAATGCAAGAGTTGGAATATTTCAGTAGTGTGCTGTTGTAGTTTACCATGTCACAGTTACAGTCCCTTAATGTTTCAAAGTTCATTTTGAATTTCTTTCGTTGAAATGCAAGAGTTGGAATATTTCAGAAGTCTTTGATTGTGGTTTACCTTGTCACAGTTACATTTTCTTGATTTTTCAAAGTTCATTTTGAATTTCCTTCGTTGAAATGCAAGAGTTGGAATATTTCAGTAGTGTTTGGTTGTGGTTTACCGTGTCACAGTTACATTTTCTTGATTTTTCAAAGTTCATTTCGAATTTCTTTCGTTGAAATGCAAGAGCTGGAATATTTCAGTAGTGTTTGGTTGTGGTTTACCTTGTCACAGTAACATTTTCTGGATTTTTCAAAGTTCATTTTGAATTTCCTTCGTTGAAATGCAAGAGTTGGAATATTTCAGTAGTGTTTGGTTGTGGTTTACCGTGTCACAGTTACATTTTCTTGATTTTTCAAAGTTCATTTCGAATTTCTTTCGTTGAAATGCAAGAGTTGGAATATTTCAGTAGTGTTTGGTTGTGGTTTACCGTGTCACAGTTACATTTTCCTGATTTTTCAAAGTTCATTTTGAATTTCTTTCATTGAAATGCAAGAGTTGGAATATTTCAGTAGTGTTTGGTTGTGGTTTACCTTGTCACAGTTACATTTTCTTGATTTTTCAAAGTTCATTTTGAATTTCTTTCGTTGAAATGCAAGAGTTGGAATATTTCAGTAGTGTGCTGTTGTAGTTTACCATGTCACAGTTACAGCCCCTTAATTTTTCAAAGTTCATTTTGAATTTCTTTCGTTGAAATGCAAGAGTTGGAATATTTCGGTAGTGTTTGGTTGTGGTTTACCTTGTCACAGTTACATTTTCTTAATTTTTCAAAGTTCATTTTGAATTTCTTTCGTTGAAATGCAGGAGTTGGAATATTTCAGTAGTGTTTCGTTGTGGTTTACCTTGTCACAGTTACATTTTCTTGATTTTTCAAAGTTCATTTTGAATTTCTTTCATTGAAATGCAAGAGTTGGATTATTTCAGTAGTGTTTGGTTGTGGTTTACCTTGTCACAGTTACATTCTCTTGATTTTTCAAAGTTCATTTTGAATTTCTTTCGTTGAAATGCAAGAGTTGGAATATTTCAGTTGTGTTTCGTTGTGGTCTACCTTGTCACAGTTACATTTTCTTGATTTTTCAAAGTTCATTTTGAATTTCTTTCGTTGAAATGCAAGAGTTGGAATATTTCAGTAGTGTTTGGTTGTGGTTTACCTTGTCACAGTTACATTTTCTTGATTTTTCAAAGTTCATTTTGAATTTCTTTCGTTGAAATGCAAGAGTTGGAATATTTCAGTAGTGTTTGGTTGTGGTTTACCGTGTCACAGTTACATTTTCTTGATTTTTCAAAGTTCATTTCGAATTTCTTTCGTTGAAATGCAAGAGTTGGAATATTTCAGTAGTATTTGGTTGTGGTTTACCTTGTCACAGTTACATTTTCCTGATTTTTCAAAGTTCATTTTGAATTTTTTTAGTTGAAATGCAAGAGTTGGAATATTTCAGTAGTGTTTGGTTGTGGTTTACCTTGTCACAGTTACATTTTCTTGATTTTTCAAAGTTCATTTTGAATTTCCTTCGTTGAAATGCAAGAGTTGGAATATTTCAGTAGTGTTTGGTTGTGGTTTACCGTGTCACAGTTACATTTTCTTGATTTTTCAAAGTTCATTTCGAATTTCTTTCGCTGAAATGCATGAGATGGAATATTTCAGTAGTGTTTGGTTGTGGTTTACCTTGTCACAGTTACATTTTCTGGATTTTTCAAAGTTCATTTTGAATTTCCTTCGTTGAAATGCAAGAGTTGGAATATTTCAGTAGTGTTTGGTTATGGTTTACCGTGTCACAGTTACATTTTCTTGATTTTTCAAAGTTCATTTCGAATTTCTTTCGTTGAAATGCAAGAGTTGGAATATTTCAGTAGTGTTTGGTTGTGGTTTACCTTGTCACAGTTACATTTTCTTGATTTTTCAAAGTTCATTTTGAATTTCTTTCGTTGAAATGCAAGAGTTGGAATATTTCAGTAGTGTGCTGTTGTAGTTTACCATGTCACAGTTACAGTCCCTTAATGTTTAAAGTTCATTTTGAATTTCTTTCGTTGAAATGCAAGAGTTGGAATATTTCAGAAGTCTTTGATTGTGGTTTACCTTGTCACAGTTACATTTTCTTGATTTTTCAAAGTTCATTTTGAATTTCCTTCGTTGAAATGCAAGAGTTGGAATATTTCAGTAGTGTTTGGTTGTGGTTTACCGTGTCACAGTTACATTTTCTTGATTTTTCAAAGTTCATTTCGAATTTCTTTCGTTGAAATGCAAGAGCTGGAATATTTCAGTAGTGTTTGGTTGTGGTTTACCTTGTCACAGTAACATTTTCTGGATTTTTCAAAGTTCATTTTGAATTTCCTTCGTTGAAATGCAAGAGTTGGAATATTTCAGTAGTGTTTGGTTGTGGTTTACCGTGTCACAGTTACATTTTCTTGATTTTTCAAAGTTCATTTCGAATTTCTTTCGTTGAAATGCAAGAGTTGGAATATTTCAGTAGTGTTTGGTTGTGGTTTACCGTGTCACAGTTACATTTTCCTGATTTTTCAAAGTTCATTTTGAATTTCTTTCATTGAAATGCAAGAGTTGGAATATTTCAGTAGTGTTTGGTTGTGGTTTACCTTGTCACAGTTACATTTTCTTGATTTTTCAAAGTTCATTTTGAATTTCTTTCGTTGAAATGCAAGAGTTGGAATATTTCAGTAGTGTGCTGTTGTAGTTTACCATGTCACAGTTACAGCCCCTTAATTTTTCAAAGTTCATTTTGAATTTCTTTCGTTGAAATGCAAGAGTTGGAATATTTCAGTAGTGTTTGGTTGTGGTTTACCTTGTCACAGTTACATTTTCTTAATTTTTCAAAGTTCATTTTGAATTTCTTTCGTTGAAATGCAGGAGTTGGAATATTTCAGTAGTGTTTCGTTGTGGTTTACCTTGTCACAGTTACATTTTCTTGATTTTTCAAAGTTCATTTTGAATTTCTTTCATTGAAATGCAAGAGTTGGATTATTTCAGTAGTGTTTGGTTGTGGTTTACCTTGTCACAGTTACATTCTCTTGATTTTTCAAAGTTCATTTTGAATTTCTTTCGTTGAAATGCAAGAGTTGGAATATTTCAGTTGTGTTTCGTTGTGGTCTACCTTGTCACAGTTACATTTTCTTGATTTTTCAAAGTTCATTTTGAATTTCTTTCGTTGAAATGCAAGAGTTGGAATATTTCAGTAGTGTTTGGTTGTGGTTTACCTTGTCACAGTTACATTTTCTTGATTTTTCAAAGTTCATTTTGAATTTCTTTCGTTGAAATGCAAGAGTTGGAATATTTCAGTAGTGTTTGGTTGTGGTTTACCGTGTCACAGTTACATTTTCTTGATTTTTCAAAGTTCATTTCGAATTTCTTTCGTTGAAATGCAAGAGTTGGAATATTTCAGTAGTGTTTGGTTGTGGTTTACCTTGTCACAGTTACATTTTCCTGATTTTTCAAAGTTCATTTTGAATTTCTTTCAGTGAAATGCAAGAGTTGGAATATTTCAGTAGTGTTTGGTTGTGGTTTACCTTGTCACAGTTACATTTTCTTGATTTTTCAAAGTTTATTCTGAATTTTTTTCGTTGAAATGCAAGAGTTGGAGTATTTCAGTAGTGTTTGGTTATGGTTTACCTTGTCAGAGTTACATTCTCTTGATTTTTCAAAGTTCATTTTGAATTTCATTCGTTGAAATGCAAGAGTTGGAATATTTCAGTAGTGTTTGGTTGTGGTTCACCTTGTCACAGTTACATTTTCTTGATTTTTCAAAGTTCATTTTGAACTTCTTTCGTTGAAATGCAAGAGTTGGAATATTTCAGTAGTGTTTGGTTGTGGTTTACCTTGTCATGGTTACATTTTCTTAATTTTTCAAAGTTCATTTTGAATTTCTTTCGTTGAAATGCAAGAGTTGGAATATTTCAGTTGTGTTTCGTTGTGGTTTACCTTGTCACACTTACGTTTTCTTGATTTTTCAAAGTTCATTTTGAATTTCTTTCGTTGAAATGCAAGAGTTGGAATATTTCACTAGTGTTTGGTTGTGGTTTACCTTGTCACATTTACACACATGTATACACATGTACACACATGTGCTTATCATGAATGCTCATGATAAGTTAACCTAACCTTTTCCGGTGAGTATGGTTAGGTTAGACTAGATTAAGTTAGGTTAGATTAGGTTAGGTTAGGTTAAGTTAGGTTAGGCTAGGTTAGCCTACGTACGCGCGCGTACATAGGCTAACCTAGCCTAACCTAACTTAACCTAGCCTAACTTAATCTAACCTAACCTAACCTAATCATACACCTAACTTTTCGCATGTCTCTCACCTAACCTAAGCTAACCTAAGTGAAGCGTACGTAGGCTAACCTAACCTAACCTAATCTAACCTAACTTAATCTAGTCTAACCTAACCATTCTCACCGGAAAAGGTTAGGTTAACTTATCATGAGCATTCATGATAAGCACATGTGTGTACATGTGTATACATGTGTGTAAATGTGACAAGGTAAACCACAACCAAACACTAGTGAAATATTCCAACTCTTGCATTTCAACGAAAGAAATTCAAAATGAACTTTGAAAAATCAAGAAAATGTAAGTGTGACAAGGTAAACCACAACGAAACACAACTGAAATATTCCAACTCTTGCATTTCAACGAAAGAAATTCAAAATGAACTTTGAAAAATTAAGAAAATGTAACCATGACAAGGTAAACCACAACCAAACACTACTGAAATATTCCAACTCTTGCATTTCAACGAAAGAAGTTCAAAATGAACTTTGAAAAATCAAGAAAATGTAACTGTGACAAGGTGAACCACAACCAAACACTACTGAAATATTCCAACTCTTGCATTTCAACGAATGAAATTCAAAATGAACTTTGAAAAATCAAGAGAATGTAACTCTGACAATGTAAACCATAACCAAACACTACTGAAATATTCCAACTCTTGCATTTCAACGAAAAAAATTCAGAATAAACTTTGAAAAATCAAGAAAATGTAACTGTGACAAGGTAAACCACAACCAAACACTACTGAAATATTCCAACTCTTGCATTTCACTGAAAGAAATTCAAAATGAACTTTGAAAAATCAGTTAAATGTTACTGTGACAAGGTAAACCACAACCAAACACTACTGAAATATTCCAACTCTTGCATTTCAACGAAAGAAATTCGAAATGAACTTTGAAAAATCAAGAAAATGTAACTGTGACACGGTAAACCACAACCAAACACTCCTGAAATATTCCAACTCTTGCATTTCAACGAAAGAAATTCAAAATGAACTTTGAAAAATCAAGAAAATGTAACTGTGACAAGGTAAACCACAACCAAACACTACTGAAATATTCCAACTCTTGCATTTCAACGAAAGAAATTCAAAATGAACTTTGAAAAATCAAGAAAATGTAACTGTGACAAGGTAGACCACAACGAAACACAACTGAAATATTCCAACTCTTGCATTTCAACGAAAGAAATTCAAAATGAACTTTGAAAAATCAAGAGAATGCAACTGTGACAAGGTAAACCACAACCAAACACTACTGAAATATTCCAACTCTTGCATTTCAATGAAAGAAATTCAAAATGAACTTTGAAAAATCAAGAAAATGTAACTGTGACAAGGTAAACCACAACGAAACACTACTGAAATATTCCAACTCTTGCATTTCAACGAAAGAAATTCAAAATGAACTTTGAAAAATTAAGAAAATGTAACTGTGACAAGGTAAACCACAACCAAACACTACTGAAATATTCCAACTCTTGCATTTCAAGAGTTGGAATATTTTAGTAGTGTTTGGTTGTGGTTTACCTTGTCACAGTTACATTTTCTTGATTTTCAAAGTTCATTTTGAATTTCTTTCGTTGAAATGCAAGAGTTGGAATGCAAGAGGTGAAATATTCCGACTCTTGCATTTCAACGAAAGAAATTCAAAATGAACTTTGAAAAATCAAGAAAATGTAACTGTGACAAGGTAAACCACAACCAAACACTACTAAAATATTCCAACTCTTGCATTTCAACGAAAGAAATTCAAAATGAACTTTGAAAAATCAAGAAAATGTAAGTGTGACAATGTAAACCACAACCAAACACTACTGAAATATTCCAACTCTTGCATTTCAACGAAAGAAATTCAAATGAACTTTGAAAAATCAAGAAAATGTAACTGTGACAAGGTAAACCACAACCAAACACTACTGAAATATTCCAACTCTTACATTTCAATGAAAGAAATTCAAAATAAACTTTGAAAAATCAAGAAAATGTAACTGTGACAAGGTAAACCACAACGAAACACTACTGAAATATTCCAACTCTTGCATTTCAACGAAAGAAATTCAAAATGAACTTTGAAAAATTAAGAAAATGTAACTGTGACAAGGTAAACCACAACCAAACACTACTGAAATATTCCAACTCTTGCATTTCAACGAAAGAAATTCAAAATGAACTTTGAAAAATCAAGAAAATGTAACTGTGACAAGGTAAACCACAACCAAACACTACTGAAATATTCCAACTCTTGCATTTCAATGAAAGAAATTCAAAATGAACTTTGAAAAATCAAGAAAATGTAACTGTGACAAGGTAAACCAAACACTACTAAAATATTCCAACTCTTGCATTTCAACGAAAGAAATTCGAAATGAACTTTGAAAAATCAAGAAAATGTAACTGTGACATGGTAAACCACAACCAAACACTACTGAAATATTCCAACTCTTGCATTTCAACGAAGGAAACTCAAAATGAACATTGAAAAATCAAGAAAATGTAACTGTGACAAGGTAAACCACAACCAAACACTACTGAAATATTCCAACTCTTGCATTTCAACGAAAGAAATTCGATATGAACTTTGAAAAATCAAGAAAATGTAACTGTGACACGGTAAACCACAACCAAACACTACTGAAATATTCCAACTCTTGCATTTCAACGAAGGAAATTCAAAATGAACTTTGAAAAATCAAGAAAATGTAACTGTGACACGGTAAACCACAATCAAACACTACTGAAATATTCCAACTCTTGCATTTCAACGAAAGAAATTCAAAATGAACTTTGAAAAATTAAGGGACTGTAACTGTGACATGGTAAACTACAACAGCACACTACTGAAATATTCCAACTCTTACATTTCAACGAAAGAAATTCAAAATGAACTTTGAAAAATCAAGAAAATGTAACTGTGACAAGGTAAACCACAACCAAACACTACTGAAATATTCCAACTCTTGCATTTCAATGAAAGAAATTCAAAATGAACTTTGAAAAATCAAGAAGATGTAACTGTGACAAGGTAAACCACAACCAAACACTACTGAAATATTCCAACTCTTGCATTTCAATGAAAGAAATTCAAAATGAACTTTGAAAAATCAGGAAAATGTAACTGTGACACGGTAAACCACAACCAAACACTACTGAAATATTCCAACTCTTGCATTTCAACGAAAGAAATTCGAAATGAACTTTGAAAAATCAAGAAAATGTAACTGTGACACGGTAAACCACAACCAAACACTACTGAAATATTCCAACTCTTGCATTTCAACGAAGGAAATTCAAAATGAACTTTGAAAAATCCAGAAAATGTAACTGTGACAAGGTAAACCACAACCAAACACTACTGAAATATTCCAACTCTTGCATTTCAACGAAAGAAATTCGAAATGAACTTTGAAAAATCAAGAAAATGTAACTGTGACACGGTAAACCACAACCAAACACTACTGAAATATTCCAACTCTTGCATTTCAACGAAGGAAATTCAAAATGAACTTTGAAAAATCAAGAAAATGTAACTGTGACAAGGTAAACCACAACCAAACACTACTGAAATATTCCAACTCTTGCATTTCAACGAAAAAAATTCAAAATGAAATTTGAAAAATCAAGAGAATGTAACTGTGACAAGGTAAACCACTACAAAACGCTAGTGAAATATTCCAACTCTTGCATTTCAACGAAAAAAATTCAAAATGAACTTTGAAAAATCAAGAAAATGTAACTGTGACACGGTAAACCACAACCAAACACTACTGAAATATTCCAACTCTTGCATTTCAACGAAGGAAATTCAAAATGAACTTTGAAAAATCAAGAAAATGTAACTGTGACAAGGTAAACCACAACCAAACACTACTGAAATATTCCAACTCTTGCATTTCAACGAAAAAAATTCAAAATGAAATTTGAAAAATCAAGAGAATGTAACTGTGACAAGGTAAACCACTACAAAACGCTAGTGAAATATTCCAACTCTTGCATTTCAACGAAAAAAATTCAAAATGAACTTTGAAAAATCAAGAAAATGTAACTGTGACAGGGTAAACCACTACCAAACACTAGTGAAATATTCCAACTCTTGCATTTCAACGAAAGAAATTCAAAATGAACTTTGAAAAATCAAGAAAATGTAACTGTGACAAGGTAAACCACAACCAAACACTACTAAAATATTCCAACTCTTGCATTTCAACGAAAGAAATTCAAAATGAACTTTGAAAAATCAAGAAAATGTAAGTGTGACAATGTAAACCACAATCAAACACTACTGAAATATTCCAACTCTTGCATTTCAACGAAATAAATTCAAATGAACTTTGAAAAATCAAGAAAATGTAACTGTGACAAGGTAAACCACAACCAAACACTACTGAAATATTCCAACTCTTACATTTCAATGAAAGAAATTCAAAATGAACTTTGAAAAATCAAGAAAATGTAACTGTGACAAGGTAAACCACAACCAAACACTACTGAAATATTCCAACTCTTGCATTTCAACGAAAGAAATTCAAAATGAACTTTGAAAAATTAAGAAAAAGTAACTGTGACAAGGTAAACCACAACCAAACACTACTGAAATATTCCAACTCTTGCATTTCAACGAAAGAAATTCAAAATGAACTTTGAAAAATCAAGAAAATGTAACTGTGACAAGGTAAACCACAACCAAACATTACTGAAATATTCCAACTCTTGCATTTCAATGAAAGAAATTCAAAATGAACTTTGAAAAATCAAGAAAATGTAACTGTGACAAGGTAAACCAAAACCAAACACTACTGAAATATTCCAACTCTTGCATTTCAATGAAAGAAATTCAAAATGAACTTTGAAAAATCAAGAAAATGTAACTGTGACAAGGTAAACCACAACCAAACACACTACTGAAATATTCCAACTCTTGCCTTTCAAAAAAGAAATTCAAAATGAACTTTGAAAAATCAAGAAAATGTAACTGTGACAAGGTAAACCACAACCAAACACTACTGAAACATTCCAACTCTTGCATTTCAACGAAGGAAATTCAAAATGAACTTTGAAAAATCAGACCTTTGGAGGGGGGAGGGGCCGGGGGAGGGGGTCTTTCTGTGTCTCAATGCAAAAAAAAAAGTATAAAAAATGGGGGAGGGAAGGGGAGGGGAGGAGGAGGAGGAGGGAGGAGGAGGAGGGGAGGGGAGGGGGGAGGGGAGGGGGAGGAGGGGATGGGAAGGGGAGGAGGAGGGAGGAGATGGAGGGAGAGGGGCCCCTTTGGGGGGTCAAAGGGGGGAGGGGCCCTTTTGGGCCCGGGGGGGGGGTCTGGGGGAACCTTGAGGGCCGGGGGGCCCTTTGGGAGCCCAGTGGACCTTTGAGGACCGGTGGCTTCCTTCGGGGTTGGGGTAGAGGGATTGGAACCCTTTTGGGTTGGGGTAGAGGACCTTACAACACTGTTCAATGAAACTTGTGTATTATAACGACCACACTCAAAACCTCAACCGCAAATTCTTCATAAATCATCTTTTAAAATGTCTCTAAATGTTTCGCCGAAATAATTCCATAACCTGTCTAAAACAGTTTCGCCCAAATAATCCCTAAACGTAATTCAGCGTGTTCCTTTTGTTTTTGGCATCTCTGCGCTAATGCATTTCAAATTAATAAGAAACCTGATTCCCGCGCTAAAACAATTCATCGCTAAGATGTTTCTTGGAGAATTGTTTTCCATGGCGTTTGGTTATTAATATCCTTTGGAGTTCGACCAAAAGAGTTGTTTCCGAGGCAAAGACATTAATGACTTGGATCTATTCCTGGAGAATTGTTTCTAGGCGAAAATTTCTAAAGTCTGACAGATGATGTCATTGGTTGATTGATCTGTCAAGAAAGGGGAATTAATTTGTTGTTTCTAAGGGGAATTATTGATTCACGATAGGTGAATTGAGGTCGACAGCACAGGTGTTCCAAATTCCCAATCGCTTTAATTAACCACGTTTTCTCCCAAATGACTCAATTGCGTGCCCAAAACAACAACAACAACATTGACCCCATTAACCACGTGTTCTCCCTAATGACTCTGCACAAAACAACAACAACAACATCGACCTTGACATTCGCTGAGAGCGTGCCAAAAACACACCTGGAGAAAGAGACCATTGAGAAAGAGGTCATTGACCCTGTCCTCATTAAACTATGTAAAAAAGTTATAGGTGGCAGCAGGGGTGGGCAATGGGGGCTTTAGGGTCACCTCTACTCAAATCAAGCTTGATTTGCATATTCAATTTAACTTTCACTCTTTTTAAGATTTATTTATTCATTTAAACTAGTACCTATTGTATGTTTATTTGCATTAATTGTTTATTTAATTTCTGTTCGTTTTGGGTTTCATTTATACTTCAATTGCAATTTTTTTTCTTTTTAAGCTTGATTTGCATATTCAATTTAACCATTACTCGCCTTAAGATTTATTTACTAATTTATATTAATACTTGTTGTGCAGTCAAATAATCTTCCAAGCGTAAAACTACGACAAATCACCATCAATAAATAAATGAAATTCTGAACGAACAGAAATTACAATAAATAACCGAGTCAAACTCGAAACAAGAAAAATTAACATGAGTTGCGGTGACATTCCCCATGCCTTCTCAAAACCAGAATATAATTTGCACTTTACTCAAAAACAGAAAAATAAATGACCGTGGATTGTCATTTTTATATACATATAGGCTACTGTTATTTATTCCTTAAATTTTCAAGAATTTCTTATTTATTAAGTTCAAAAAAGTGAAGACATATAAAATGTATTTTTTTTCAGTAAAGTGCAAATTATGTTCTAGTCTTCAGAAGGCATGGGGTTGTCAGCACCACTAATGTTAATTTTTGCTCATTTTTAGTTTGACTCGGTTATTTATTGTAATTAATAAAAAAAAAGCTTTCCGAAAAAGAAGTTTTTCAAAGAAAATTTTAAACTTAAGATCAGCAGATACAACTACCTGTTAAAGCTCAAACTCAAAACGACCAGAAATTACTATTAAAGAATAAATGAAACCCAAAACGAACAGAAATTAAATAAACAATCGTAGCAAAAAAACGTACAACTATTAATAATATAAATAAATAAACAAATCTTAAAGCGAGTAAGGCTTAAATTGAATAGACAAATCAAACTTAAAACGAAAAACAATATTTTGCCGTTGAAGTATAAATGATACCAAAAAGGAGCAGAAATTAAATAAACAAACAATGCAAACAAACATACGATAGATACTAATAAAAAAGACTAAACAAGTCTTAAAACATGTGGAACTTAAATTGAATGTGCAAATCAAGCCTGAAACGAACGAAAATCACTACAAACCAGAGTTTGGGTATCGCCTCCTTCTCTCACTGTAAAATGTCTAAAACCTTCTGCGTCATTGTGTCATTGAGATCTCTGATCTCTGAATTTGTATTACAAATATTTTCTTTTGTACTTAATATTGAAAATAAACATTAAAATTACTGTATAATTTTGAACTGATGAGCTTTCAGCAATTAATATCATTATACATCAAATATTCAGTCTAATTTATTATTTCTTTCTAAAATTCTTCACGACGAATATAGTTTCATTACAAACAAGAGTTTGGATACTACCCCCTTCCTTAACTGTAAAAACATAAAGCCTACTGCGTCATCGGAGCTTGCATATTCAATTGAAGCGTTAATCGCTTTAAGATTTATTTATTCATATATATTATTACTTGTTGTATGTTTTTTCGCTTTGATTGTTAATCTAATTTCTGTTCGTTTTGGATTTCATTTTTCCCTGTTATTTCTGGTCGTTTTGAGTTTGAATGTTAACAGGCATCTGCTGATCTTAAGTTTAAAATGGCCTTTACTTATCTTTGAAAAACATCTTTTTCGGAGAGTTTTAATTTAATTAATTTTCATTCGTTTTTTATTGCAATAAGTTTTTAAAGATTCCTTATTTCACAATCAAACTTATTTTTCAACATCAAAGGTTCATCAAAGAACCAAAACTAGTATTAAAGTAACAATATCAGAGTAAAAAATGGGTTTTGTCAACTCGGAGTTTATTATCTGATGTTTAAACTATTTTTTTAAAAAAATGGCTATCTCAAATTTTTATCGGATGGGTTTGGGCTAATTGCCCTTCGATCTGTTTTGGCTCTTTATAAGTGAACTAGAACTTTGCAGTTTCAATCAAATGAGCCCTCTCTGAAGTACCATCCCTTTTACGAGCATCCCTTCTATAAGAACCATATATACCCCCAGGGCATAACTTGCAACGCCTCTAAACGGACCCTGGGGGGTTGTGTCAATCCCAGAGTTCTAAAATCTAATATTTGAACTGTTTTCTAACAAAATGGTCACCTCAAAATTTTTATCGGATGTGTTTGGGGAAAGAGAGGTGGAGGGGGAGGGGCTAGTTGCCCTCCGATCTCTTTTTATTCTGATAAAGTGAACTAGAACTCTTAATTTCTAATCAAATGAGCGCCCTCTGAAGTTTATACGAGCATTCATTTTAATGAACCATATACGCTCCCAGAAAACAACTTACAACGCCCGCCCCCAGGCCCTGGGGGTTGTGTCGACACCGGAGTTTTTGTTATTTGACCTTTGAACTATTTTCGAAAAATTTCTTTCTCAAAATTTCAATTGGATAGATTTGGAGGGGAAAAGGTTCGGGGGGGACTAGTTGCCCTCCAATCTCTTTTGTCTCTTAAAACTGAACTAGAACTTTCAATTTAAAATCATACGAGTCCTCTCTGTAGATTATACGAGATTCCCTTCCATAACAACTACATACGCCCCTGGGCATAACTTACAACGCCTAACCCGCATCCTGAAGCATATTGTCGACCCCGCAGTTTTCGTTATATGATCTTTGAACCATTTGTAAAGAAATGGCTCTCTCAAAGTTCTTATCAGATGGGTTGAGGAAAATAGGGCGTACATGGGGGGAGGGGGTGGTTGCCCCCAATCTCTTTTGACTCTTAAAAAATGAACTAGAACTTTCAATTTCAAATCAAATAAGCCTTCTCCGAAGTTTATACGAGCATCCATTCCATAAGAACTATATATTTCCCCAGAACATTACTTACAACACCTGCCCCCGGGCCCTTGGGGGTTGCATCGACACAGCAGTTTTCAGATCCGACATTTGAACTATTTTTAACAAAATAATTATCTCAAAATTTTATCGGAAGGGTTTGGGGAAAAAAGGGTGTGTGGGGGGGGGCTAGTTGCCCTTGGATCTCTTTTGACTCTTAAAAAGTGAATTAGAACTTTAAATATCCAATCAAATGAGCCCTCTCTGAAGTTCATACGAGCATCCCTTTCATCTTATACGCCCCGAGGACAACGTCCACCCCCCAGGCCCTGGAGGGCTGTGTCAACAATGGAGTTTTAGTTGTCTAATTCTGTGACTATTTAAAAAAATGACTATATCAAAATTTGTAGTAGATGTATTTGGGGAAAAGGGCGTGGTCGGACTGGATGCCCTCCGATCTCTTGACTCTTCAAAAGTGAGCTAGAACTTTCAATTTTCAATCAAATGAGTCCTCTATGAAGTTTATACGAGCATCCCTTTCATAGTAACCATATATACCCCCAGGGCATAACTTAGAACGCTTGCCCCCGGGTGCTGGGTGGTTGCCTCGACACTGGACTTTTTCTCATCCGACCTTTGAAGTATTTTTAACAATATGGCTTTATCTAAATTTTCATTGGATGGATTTGGGGAAAAAGGCGTGAGGGGGGCTATTTGTCCTCCAAATCTATTTTGACTCTCAAAAATTGAACTAGAACTTTTAATTTCCAATCAAATGAGCCCCCTCTGAAGTTTTTTTACGAGTATCCTCTCCATAAGAACCATATATGTACCCAGGGCATAGCTTCCAACGCCTCTAACCAGGTCCTGAGGGGTTGTGTCAATCCCAGACTTCAAAAATCTAATGTCTGAACTATTTTTAACAATTTTGTCACCTCAAAATTTTTATCGGATGTGTTTTGGGAAAAAGGGATGGAGGGGGAGGGGCTTGTTGCCCTCCTATCTCTTTTGATTCTGAGAAAGTGAACTAGAACTTTTAATTTCTAATCAAATGAGAATCCCTTTCATAAGAACCATATATACCCCCAAAGCATAACTTAGAAAGCTTTCCCCGGGTGCCGGGTGGTTGCATCGACACCGGAGCTTTTCTCACCCGACCTTTGAACTATTTTTAACAATATGGCTATCTTTAAATTTTCATTGGATGGGTTTGAGGGAAAGGCGTGAGGGGGCTAGTTACCCTCCAATCTATTTTGACTCTCAAAAACTGCATAAGAACTTTCAATTTCCAATCAAATGAGCCCTCTCTGAAGTTTTTTACGAGCATCCTTTCCAATAGAACCATATACAAATCCAGGGCAAAACTTACAATGCCTGCCACGGCCCGGAGGGGGGGGGGCATCGACCTCAGATATTTCGTTATATTTTCTTTGAACTATTGTCAAAAAATGGCTATCTCAAAGTTTTTATCGGATGGGTTTGAGGAAATAAGGGCACCCCCCCCCTCAGACCCTGGGGGGTTGAGTCAGCACCGGATTTTTTGTTATATGATCTTTGAACTATTTCTTACAAAATGGCCATCTTAATACTTTTAGCATATGCATTTGGGGAAAAAAGGGCGCGGGTGGGGAAGGTTGCCCTCCGATTACTTTTGACTCTTAAAAAGGACACTAGAACTCTTGATTTCCAATCGAATGAGCCCCCTCCGATGTTTATACGACGACCCCTTCCATATGAAGTGCCTCTGGGAAAAAAATATAATAAAACATTGGAGCCGTATGGCCTTTACTATAGGCAACGCTATAGCGTTGCTTCTGATTTCTTTTTTGTATTGTAATTGAATCTTTTTTCCCAAATTTTTCCGATCAAAATTTTTAGATGGTCATTTTCATAGGCAGCGAAATAGCGCTGCCCAAGTCAAGAACGATGTTGGCACAATGTATTATTATTATTTGTTTTCTTGGTTTTATACCAGGGCACTTCGTATCGAAGAAGTTGTCGTAGAAACTTCGAAAAGGGCTCATTCGATTTAAAATTGGAGTGGCTTGTGCCCTTTTTAATAGTCGAAAGTGAAAGAGGACAACTAGCCCCCCCCCCTCCCACGCCTATCATTCCCCTAAAGACATCCAATCAAAATTTTGATATAGCCATTTTGTTCAGCGTAGTTGATTTCCAGATAGAAAATATATTTTTGAGGAGGACACTCCTCCACAATCCTCAGGGCAAGGGTTTTAAGTTACGCCTTGGGGCATATAAGAACGATGTTGGCACAATGTATTATTTATTATTTTTTCCTTTAGAGCAGGGCACTTTGTATCGAAGAAGTTGTCGTAGAAACTTCGAAAAGGGCTCATTCAATTGGAAATTTGAGTGGCTTGTGCCCTTTTTAATAGTCGAAAATGTTTGGAAGGCGATTAACATCCCTTCCACGCCCACCATTTCCCGAAACACATCCAATCAAAATTTTGAGACAGCCATTTTATTCAGCGTAGTTGATTTCCAGATAGAAATTATGTTTTTGAGGAGGACACTCCCCCAGAGCCCTCAGGGCAAGGGCTTTACGTTATGCCCTGGGGGAATATAAGGTTTTTATAGGAGGCGTTGTTGTAGAAACTTCAAAAAAGGCTCATTCGATTGGAAATTCAAAGGGTTAGTGCCCTTTATAATAGTCGAAAGTGATTTTGGCAGCAGAAAAATCAATCTTTCAAGGGTTTTCGATTCAAATTTATCATATAATATACAAAGTTACTTTTAAATTAGAAACTGAGTAAAAAAATCACTGTAAGTTCTGAGACTACAGAGTACCACATGGTTTGGTTATATTTTCATTGGGAAATTCGTTTAGGGACATAAAAACATCCAGGAAATTTTTTTGGAGGGTGAGGAGAAAATAGAACACGATCCCTTACTTTGCAACGCCTGGTAATTTCCATTCTAAAAATAGGTTTACGATTTCTTTTTTATGATAGTAGTATTTTTGAGAATTATAAGTTAATCGTTTTTTTCGTTTAGCAGCATTAAAAAAAAATGAATAAAAAATCAACACCACACCTTGAAAGGATAGGAAGAAGATTCAAAATTTTGTGTCGCTACGCATAAGAACCTTCACATTGCAGGGATGAACATTTTGCATTTTATGAGCAACATGAAAAGTTTTAAACGAAAAGAAATCATTCTGTAACTGAAGGGGACTGCCCCTTCCTCATTCCTCGCTCTTCACCCTACAGTATTAAAGCTCTTTGTGAATACTTCTCATTCAAATTCAACCGCTCGTGTGTTTATGCCGTCTTTCTTAAAGAATTGTAACAAAAAGTCAGACTTTGACGTAAAGAGCAAGGGACGAGGAAGGGGCGGCCACCCTGACATACGGAATAATTTCTATTCTTTTTTAGTTTTAGTGTTACTTGTTTCTTTCAGTTGAAAAAAAAAGCTTTATTTTAAATTCAATTTCTAACCGTTTTACAAATCGTACCAGAAATCCCCCGCTCCCGCTGTGTAGTGTTTCTCTCGGAAAATTCCCAAAGGAAACTCTCCTCTCCACAAAGAAATTTGCCCATGCAACCCGGAAAAAGTCCCAAAAATTCTCCGAAAAAAAATTCAGTACATTCCCTCGGTAAATTTCCCAACAACAAATACTTTAAGTAAACAACCGGAAACTTAAACAGCTTGCAGCCCCTTTTTCAAGGCTCGCAGGGGGTCATTGCAAAACCAGAGGCATAGTTACTTGACCTTCTAACTATGCTAAACCAAATGGTTAGCTCAAAATTTTAATGAAATGTCTTTGAGGGAAATAAGCGTGGAGGAGGGGAGGTTATCCTCCATTTTTTTATCACTCAAAAAAAGCGCTAGAGCATTTCAATTCCGTCTGAATGAGTCCTCTCTCGAGTTTTTGGGACCAATGGTTCGACATGATCACCCCTGGAAAAAAAAAACACACATCCTCTCTCTTTCTTCTGACAAAAATTCAAAATTCCCCATTTTTTGTAGATAGGAGCTTGAAACCCCTACAGTAGGTTTTTTCTGATATGGTAAACCTGACGGTTTGATTTCCAATAAGATCACTCAACTTTTTGGGATTGTTTTTCTCCCTTTTACGAAAATCAGGCAATTTTTTCAGGCTCTTAGCTTTTAATGTGTAACATTCAACTTAATGAATTTACATGTTTGGAATCACCATTAAAAGCAAATTCTTTTGATGTATTAATTGTTATCAAAGTTTTTTTTTAGGGTTCCGGTTACTATTGGGCCGAGTCGCTCTTATTTTTCAGTCTGTTACCACGAACTGTTTGATTAAAAATACCACGTATATCGTCGGAATATATGTTCTAAAATTTCGAGTATATCATATAAAAAGAAAGATGTTTTTTTTAAATGAAAGTAAAGAGTAACATTAAAATCCGAAACGAACAGAAATCATTCAGTTTCAGTATACGAGGGGGGAGGAGCCTCCTCCCCAACCTCTCTTTGTGCTTGTGGGCAATTATTTTGGTAGTCCTTCTTAAAATCTTGGGTAGAAAGTAAAACATGAGCCTAAAGAGCAGTGGTTTGAGGAGGGGGGGGGAGCAGTCATCTTCATTTATGGAATAATTTCTGTTGGTTTTAAGCTCTATTGTCGCATTAAAAAAAAAAAAAAAAAAAAAAAAAAAAAAAAAACAACTCCTTAGTATAATTTTCGTTCGCTACTAATAGCATACCCAAGATTATCCGAAATGCGAAAAGAGCTACCGGAACCTTAAAGATGACTCCTAAACCGCAACCTAAACCGCAACCTTCAACCAAGCCTGACTTTTGCAATATAATGCTGCAAGAAAAAAAAAACTTGTTTAGTGTGTTTGCTTTTGAGGAATATGGCTAACGTTCCCAGTGGCTAACGTAAGGACCAGAATTTCCACTTTAACAAAAGCAATCTTTATTTCGAGCTATTTGTTTTTATTCCTCTGAACTTAAAAAAGCAACAAAAAGGCATTTTCCTCATAGCCAAGAATGGCGAAAAAAACAAACGATTGTGGACTGACAGTTTCATATATATGCTTAAATTTATTCCTGCAAGTTTTAATAATCTTGGATTTATTTCTCTGAAATTTCTTAGTTTTCTGAAGTTGGATTTGTTTTTTCATGTAACTAGTGAAATTGATCAGTAAAATCTCTTTTTTCAGCGACAATTTACAAAATTAGTCTTAAAATGTGTTTTTTTTTCAAAGAAGTGTAAATTAGGTTCTGGTCTTTAGAAAGTACGGGGGACGTTAATTCTACTCCTCTTGTGGTAGTTTCTGCTTTTGAGTTTAACTTGATTACTTATTGTAATCTATTTTCGCTTTGGGTTTCATTTACTTATTGATGATGATTTAAGGTAGATTTAGACGGTAAAAATTATTTGACTTTATTTATGTTCATCTTCGATTTGATGTAGCTCTTTACTTTTAAAATTGTGAAACTGTTTTTATTAGCAATTGTACTATAATGCTTGAGAGTGATGGGTACGAGGAAAAGAAAATTAAAATACATTGGTTGAGTATCTATTGTCTTTTAGTGTCTTCTGATTTAGTTCAACATTTCCAATAACATACTCTTAAAGTACCATCATAACGCACCTAGCTCTTACTGGGATGCAAAGACACTCTTTTGACAATCTGGATACACATAGAACCTATTGATTTAATTTTACAGCCCCTCAGCTTCCATTGAAAATAAAACTTAATACCTTATTCTGTTCCTAAGACATTGTAGCCTATCTATGCTTTTTTGAGACAAATCCCACTGATGTAGTCCAATAGTGGTACCAGATGTAGTAACAATAGTAGCCCTGGAATTTCAATTGAATACCCTTAGCTGTTCTTAAAATATGCTGATACGTTCTATCAACTCCCAGCATGTCCAGAGTGCTTTTGATTTAGTTTTTTACCAACATAAGCTTTCCCTAAAAATTTCTACTTTACACCTTATTCCATTCCTAAGATATTCCAGTCCTAAGCCATTTGGCAACCTGGATGCACTTAAACTATTTTAATTTAAATCAATATTTGCAGTAGTAGCGGGAGCAGTAGCAGTAGAAATAGTAACAAAAGTGGTAGTAGTTTCAATTGCCCTGAACGTTTTAAGTTAATTCCCTAAGATGTTGCAGAGATGTTGCTGATACACCCCTTTAAAAATGGTGGGCTTCTACAAGGAATACTTGTAACATTGAAGGGTTCTAATGACTTGTCACTTCATCTTTGACACGTTCTGATTCTCACTGTCACTTGTAATACTCGCTGCCATGTATCTCCTAACCGCATATTTCTTTGTTCTTCACTTTCATTTCTAATTCGTTCTGCTCTTCGTTGTGTCACGTCTTGTAACCGCATATTTCTTTGTTCTTCACTTTTATTTTTTGACTCGCTTTTATTCTTGTTGCCACTCATCTTCTAACCGGATAATTCTTTGTTCTTCACTGCTGTTTTTGACTTGTTGTAATTGTCGTTGACGCAGGTATTCTAACTGTATATTTCTTTGTTCTTCATTTTCGCTTATTATTACTTTAGGCATTTTCTCAATACCCTTTACCTTAGCTGCTCGGATTGGTTTAGTCAAATTTGATTGCCTAGGATTTGTCCTCGAATTTTTTATTCATTTGGCCCAGACATGACAAATGAACATGGTCCTCATTTGTCATCTAGCCAGGCATTATGAAACTGCTTAAAACACTCTTTGTAAATAAACTCATTGCACTTGGTATTTTATACTTATGCAATTGGCGCTTTACTGAAAACTATATGTGTCTTGAAAAATCCTAGGAAAAAATTAATAAAATGAAACTAAATATTTGATATATAATGAAATGAATTGCTGAAAGCTCAGCAGTTCAAGATTCTATCTCACTGTAATATTTTTTTTCTTGTTTGTAATTCGTTTTCAGTAAAGCACCAATGACACAGTAGGCTTTAGACTTTTACAGCTAGGGAAGGGGACAGTAGCCAAACTCTTGTTTAACGTACTTTTTTGTTTAAGCTTGATTTGCATATTCAGTTTAAGTCTTACTCGTTTTAAGATTTATTTATTAGTTTATATTAGTACCTTTAGCGTGATTTTTTGTTTGCTATGATTTTTATTTAATTTTTGTTCGTTTTGGGTTTCAGTTATTCTTTAATATTCTTTTCAAACAGTCCATGGTAACGAACTGTAAGTAAGGAACGACCCGGCTCAATGGTAACCGAAACTCTAAAAGACGGAATTTTGATACCAATAGATACATCTAAAGAATCAAATTTTAATGCTGATTTCAAATATATTAGTTTCATCAAGTTTAGTCTTACCCATAAAAAGTTACGCGCCTGAGAAATTTGGCTGATTTTAGAAAAAAAGGGGGAAAGACCCCCTAAAAGGTACAGAACCTTAATGAAAACCAGACCATCATATTCAGCGTATCAGAGAACCCTACGTTAGAGGTTTCAAGCACCTATCTACAATAATGTGGATTTTTGCATTTTTTGCCAGAAGAAAGATCACGGATGCGTGTTTATTTATTTATTTTTTTGTTTTCGTTTTTTTTCCCAGGGGTGATCGTATCAACCCAGTGGTCCTAGAATGTCGTGGGAGGGCTCATTGGAACGGAAATTAATAGTTCAAGTGCCCTTTTTAAGTGACCAAATAAATGGAGGGCAACTAAGCCCTCTTCCACGCTCATTTTTTCCAAATTCACCCGATCAAAATTTTGAGATAGCCATTTTGTTCAGCATGGTCAAAATATGATAACATTGTCTTTTAGGATGACTTAATCCTCCGAAGTACCCGGGGGAGGGCTGAGAGTTATGAACTTTACCCAATGTTAACATATAGTATTGGTTATTGGGAAGTATACAGACGTTATCAGTGGGGATTTTTTCTGGTAGGTGGGGGAGGGGTGGGTCTGGGGTTATATGGGAAGATCTTTCCATGAAGGAAGTTTTAACGGAGGAAGGGACATTGCTATGAGGGGGTGCCGGATTTCCCAGCATTATTAAAGAAAAAGATCAGAAATTGAATAAAAAAAAACATACAAGTTTTTCAACTGATTTCAACTGATCAACTGATTGTGATTAAGGGGTTATTTTTAAAGAATTGGAAAAAAATTCGAACTTTAGCTTAAAGAGCAGGGTAGTGACTAGGGGTAATAAAAACGTTCGTAAATAAAATTAAACAAGTTTCGAGAAAGCCATTTAACCAAATAAAAATAGAATTAATATGCAAATTTTGTTTTAATTATTCGTGTACGGTGAGCCAAAATCAAAACCTGCATTAATTCAAAAACGTTCAGAAATTAAATAAAAAAAAGTTTTTTTAACTGAAAGTAAGGAACGACGTTAAAACTTAAAACAAACATAAATTATTCCGTATATGAAGGGGGCTGTCCCCTCCTCAACGCCTCGCTCTTTACGCTAAAGTTTGACTTTCTCACAACTCTATTTTTTTTTAAACAATAAAAAAACTTTAGCGTAAGAGCGAGGCGTTGAGGAGGGGTTCGTTTTAAGTTTATGCGTCGTTCCTTACTTTCAGTTAAAAAAACTTGTGTTTTTTTTTATTTATCCAGTAAAGCGCCAATGATGCACTAGGCTTTGGACTTTTATAGTTATTAACTAAAAAAAACAAGTTTTTTAACTGAAAGTAAGGAGCGACATTAAAACTGAAAACGAACAGAAATTATTCCGTATATGAAAGGGGCTGTCCCCTCCTCAACGCCTCGCTCTTTACGCTAAAGTCTTATTCTTTCTCACAACTTTATTTTTTAAAACAATGAAAAACTTTAGCGTAAAGAGCGAGGTGTTGAGGAGGGGACAGCCCCATTCATATACAGAATAATTTCTGTTCGTTTTAAGTTTTAATGTTGCTCCTTACTTTCAGTTAAAAACAACTTGTTTTTTTTAGTTAATTTCTGAACGTCTTTGAATTAATGCAGCTTTGATTTTGGCTCACCGTACATGAATAATTAAAACGAAATTCGCATAATAATAATAATAATAATAATAATAATAATAATAATAATAATAAAAATCTGTATTTAAAAGCCAATTAAAGCCATATACAAAAAGACAAATACTAAAGAAAAATTACACTTCATTTGACATCCTTCCCATCAATACAAAATTTCCTACTGCCACAATATAACACAACATATTAATTTTCCTTTTTTTGGCTAATTGGCTCTCTAGAAATTTTGTTCAGACGTAACTTACGAATTAACTTACGTAACGAATTTCTATATTCGTACGTGTTTATTACTTATATTAGGGAGTTCACTCCCTAGTCAATACCTCGCTCTTACGCTAAAGTTTGAATTTTGTACGAATCATAAACCCCTGAATCACAAAGGCCGGTTAATTAGAATAGATAGCTCTTTTGAAACTACTAAAAACACTTTAGCGAAAAGGGCGAGGTATTGACTAGGGGGAGAACCCCCCTCATATACGTAATAATTTCTGTTTGTTTTAAGGTTTAGAGTTGCTCTTTACTTTCAGTTGGAAAAACTAGTTTTCTTTTATTTAATTTCTGATCGTTTTTCAAATAATGCTGGGAAATCTGGTGCCCCTTCATAGAAATTTCCCTTCCCCCAAGAAAATATCCTCCATGGAAGGATCCTCCCCCGTAACCCCCTCTTCCGACACCCCCTTCCCCATCATAAAAAGATCCCTCCTGAAACGTCTTTATACTTCCCTTTAACCAATACTATATGTAAACAATGGGCAACGTTCATAACTTCCAGCCCTTCCCCCGGGAACTGTGGGGGATTAAGTCATCCTCAAAGACATATTAATTAGATTTTCGACTATGCTGAACAAAATGGCTATCTCAAAATTTTGATTGGGTGACTTTGGGAAAAAATGAGCGTGGGAGGGGGCCAAGTTACCCTCCAATTTTTTGGTCACTTAAAAAGGACACTAGAACTTTTAATTTCCGTTCGAATGAGCCCTCTAAAGATATTCTAGGACTACTGGATCGATACGATCACCCCTGAAAAAAAAAAAAAAAAAAAAAAAAAAAAAAAAAAAAAAAAAAAAAAAAACACGCATCCGTGATCTTTCTTCTGACAAAAAATACAAATTCGACATTTTTGCAGATAGGAGCTGGAAATTTTCGCAGTAGGGTTTTCTGATATGCTGAATCCGATGGTGTGATTTTCATTGATTCAAAGACGTTCAGAAATTAACTAAAAAAAACAAGTTGTTTTTAACTGAAAGTAAGGAGCAACATTAAAACTTAAAACGAACAGAAATTATTCCGTATATGAATGGGGCTGTCCCCTCCTCAACGCCTCGCTCTTTACGCTAAAGTTTTTTATTGTTTTAAAAAATAAAGTTGTGAGAAAGAATAAGACTTTAGCGTAAAGAGCGAGGCGTTGAGGAGGGGACAGCCCCATTCATATACGGAATAATTTCTGTTCGTTTTAAGTTTTAATGTCGCTCCTTACTGTCAGTTAAAAAATAATTTATGTTTGTTTTAAGTTTTAACGTCGTTTCTTACTTTCAGTTAAACAAACTTTTTTTTATTTAATTTTTGAACGTTTTTGAATTAATGCAGGTTTTGATTTTGGCTCACCGTGCACGAATAATTAAAACAAAATTTGCATATTAATTTTATTTTTATTTGGTTAAATGGCTTTCTCGAAACTTGTTTAATTTTATTTACGAACGTTTTTATTACCCCTAGTCAATACCTTGCTCTTTAAGCTAAAGTTCAAAAATTTTTTCCAATACTCTAAAAATAACCCCTTAATCACAATCAGTTGATCAGTTGAAATCAGTTGAAAAACTTGTATGTTTTTTTTATTCAATTTCTGATCTGTTTCTTTAATAATACTGGGAAATCCGGCACCCCCTCATAGCAATGTCCCTTCCTCCGTTAAAACTTCCTTCATGGAAAGATCTTCCCATATAACCCCAGACCCACCCCTCCCCCACCTACCAGAAAAAATCCCCACTGATAACGTCTGTATACTTCCCAATAACCAATACTATATGTTAACATTGGGTAAAGTTCATAACTCTCAGCCCTCCCCCGGGTACTTCTGAGGATTAAGTCATCCTAAAAGACAATGTTATCATATTTTCGACCATGCTGAACAAAATGGCTATCTCAAAATTTTGATCGGGTGAATTTGGAAAAAATGAGCGTGGGAGAGGGCTTAGTTGCCCTCCATTTATTTGGTCACTTAAAAAGGGCACTTGAACTATTAATTTCCGTTCCAATGAGCCCTCCCACGATATTCTAGGACCACTGGGTCGATACGATCACCCCTGGGGAAAAAAACGAAAACAAAAAAATAAATAAATAAACACGCATCCGTGATCTTTCTTCTGGCAAAAAATGCAAAAATCCACATTATTGTAGATAGGTGCTTGAAACCTCTAACGTAGGGTTCTCTGATACGCTGAATATGATGGTCTGGTTTTCATTAAGGTTCTGTACCTTTTAGGGGGTCTTTCCCCCTTTTTTCTAAAACCAGCCAAATTTCTCAGGCGCGTAACTTTTGATGGGTAAGACTAAACTTGATGAAACTAATATATTTGAAATCAGCATTAAAATTTGATTCTTTAGATGTATCTATTGGTATCAAAATTCCGTCTTTTAGAGTTTCGGTTACCATTGAGCCGGGTCGTTCCTTACTTACAGTTCGTTACCATGGACTGTTTGAAAAGAATATTAAAGAATAACTGAAACCAAAAACGAACAAAAATTAAATAAAAATCATAGCAAACAAAAAATCACGCTAAAGGTACTAATATAAACTAATAAATAAATCTTAAAACGAGTAAGACTTAAACTGAATATGCAAATCAAGCTTAAACAAAAAAGTACGTTAAACAAGAGTTTGGCTACTGTCCCCTTCCCTAGCTGTAAAAGTCTAAAGCCTACTGTGTCATTGGTGCTTTACTGAAAACGAATTACAAACAAGAAAAAAAATATTACAGTGAGATAGAATCTTGAACTGCTGAGCTTTCAGCAATTCATTTCATTATATATCAAATATTCAGTTTCATTTTATTAATTTTTTCCTAGGATTGTTCAAGACACATATAGTGTCTTTAAATCATCATCAATAAGTAAATGAAACCCAAAGCGAAAATAGATTACAATAAGTAATCAAGTTAAACTCAAAAGCAGAAACTACCACAAGAGGAGTAGAGTTAACGTCCCCCGTACTTTCTAAAGACCAGAACCTAATTTACACTTCTTTGAAAAAAAACACATTTTAAGACTAATTTTGTAAATTGTCGCTGAAAAAAGAGATTTTACTGATCAATTTCACTAGTTACATGAAAAAACAAATCCAACTTCAGAAAACTAAGAAATTTCAGAGAAATAAATCCAAGATTATTAAAACTTGCAGGAATAAATTTAAGTATATATATGAAACTGTCAGTCCACAATCGTTTGTTTTTTTTCGCCATTCTTGGCTATGAGGAAAATGCCTTTTTGTTGCTTTTTTAAGTTCAGAGGAATAAAAACAAATAGCTCGAAATAAAGATTGCTTTTGTTAAAGTGGAAATTATATTCTGGTCCTTACGTTAGCCACTGGGAACGTTAGCCATATTCCTCAAAAGCAAACACACTAAACAAGTTTTTTTTTTTCTTGCAGCATTATATTGCAAAAGTCAGGCTTGGTTGAAGGTTGCGGTTTAGGTTGCGGTTTAGGAGTCATCTTTAAGGTTCCGGTAGCTCTTTTCGCATTTGGGATAATCTTGGGTATGCTATTAGTAGAGAACGAAAATTATACTAAGGAGTGTTTTTTTTTTGTTTTTTTTTTTAATGCGACAATAGAGCTTAAAACCAACAGAAATTATTCCATAAATGAAGATGACTGCTCCCCCCCCCTCCTCAAACCACTGCTCTTTAGGCTCATGTTTTACTTTCTACCCAAAATTTTAAGAAGGACTACCAAAATAATTGCCCACAAGCACAAAGAGAGGTTGGGGAGGAGGCTCCTCCCCCCTCGTATACTGAAACTGAATGATTTCTGTTCGTTTCGGATTTTAATGTTACTCTTTACTTTAATTTAAAAAAAAACATCTTTCTTTTTATCTGATATACTCGAAATTTTTGAACATATATTCCGACGATATACGTGGTATTTTTAATCAAACAGTTCGTGGTAACAGACTGAAAAATAAGAGCGACTCGGCCCAATAGTAACCGGAACCCTAAAAAAAAACTTTGATAACAATTAATACATCAAAAGAATTTGCTTTTAATGGTGATTCCAAACATGTAAATTCATTAAGTTGAATGTTACACATTAAAAGCTAAGAGCCTGAAAAAATTGCCTGATTTTCGTAAAAGGGAGAAAAACAATCCCAAAAAGTTGAGTGATCTTATTGGAAATCAAACCGTCAGGTTTACCATATCAGAAAAAACCTACTGTAGGGGTTTCAAGCTCCTATCTAGAAAAAATGGGGAATTTTGAATTTCTGTCAGAAGAAAGAGAGAGGATGTGTGTTTTTTTTTGTTTTTTTTTTCCAGGGGTGATCATGTCGAACCATTGGTCCCAAAAACTCGAGAGAGGACTCATTCAGACGGAATTCAAATGCTCTAGCGCTTTTTTTGAGTGATAAAAAAATGGAGGATAACCTCCCCTCCTCCCACGCTTATTTCCCTCAAAGACATTTCATCAAAATTTTGAGCTAACCATTTGGTTTAGCATAGTTAGAAGGTCAAGTAACTATGCCTCTGGTTTTGCAATGACCCCCTGCGAGCCTTGAAAAAGGGGCTGCAAGCTGTTTAAGTTTCCGGTTGTTTACTTAAAGTATTTGTTGTTGGGAAATTTATCGAGGGAATGTACTGAATTTTTTTCGGAGAATTTTTGGGACTTTTTCCGGGTTGCATGGGCAAATTTCTTTGTGGAGAGGAGAGTTTCCTTTGGGAATTTTCCGAGAGAAACACTACACAGCGGGAGCGGGGATTTCTGGTACGATTTGTAAAACGGTTAGGAATTGAATTTAAAATAAAGCTTTTTTTCAACTGAAAGAAACAAGTAACACTAAAACTAAAAAAGAATAGAAATTATTCCGTATGTCAGGGTGGCCACCCCTTCCTCGTCCCTTGCTCTTTACGTCAAAGTCTGACTTTTTGTTACAATTCTTTAAGAAAGACGGCATAAACACATGAGCGGTTGAATTTGAATGAGAAGTATTCACAAAGAGCTTTAATACTGTAGGGTGAAGAGCGAGGAATGAGGAAGGGGCAGTCCCCTTTAGTTACAGAATGATTTCTTTTCGTTTAAAACTTTTCATGTTGCTCATAAAATGTAAAATGTTCATCCCTGCAATGTGAAGGTTCTTATGCGTAGCGACACAAAATTTTGAATCTTCTTCCTATCCTTTAAAGGTGTGGTGTTGATTTTTTATTCATTTTTTTTAATGCTGCTAAACGAAAAAACGATTAACTTATAATTCTCAAAAATATTACTATCATAAAAAAGAAATCGTAAACCTATTTTTAGAATGGAAATTACCAGGCAGTTGCAAAGTAAGGGATCGTGTTCTAGTTTCTCCTCACCCTCCAAAAAAATTTCCTGGATGTTTTTATGTCCCTAAATGAATTTCCCAATGAAAATATAACCAAACCATGTGGTACTCTGTAGTCTCAGAACTTACAGTGATTTTTTTACTCAGTTTCTAATTTAAAAGTAACTTTGTATATTATATGATAAATTTGAATCGAAAACCCTTGAAAGATTGATTTTTCTGCTGCCAAAATCAAAAAGGAACAATCGGGGTCTCACAGTTCCAGCAAAGTTCATAAACCAGCAATTTTCGCCAGTTTATCATAGAGATTAAATATTAAAAAGAAGGTTTTTTTTTAATCAAACAGTTCGTGGTAACGAACTGTAAGTAAGGAGCAATGCGGCTCGATAGTAAAAGAAACTCTAAGACACAGAGTCTTTATAGCAATAGATATATCAAAAGAATCGAATTTTGGTCCTTATTCAAAATATGTAAAATTCATCAAGTTTAATGTTACCCATCAAAAGCTACGGACCTGAGAAAATTTGCCCAATTTTTGAAAAAGTGGGGTACATCCCCGAAACACCAAGTGATCTTAATGAAAATCACACCACCAGATTCAGCATATAGTGTAGAAACAGAATCTTGCTGTCGAGGTTTCAAGCCGTTATACACAAAAATGTTTGTGTATAACGGATCTTTCCACTGAGGAATTTTTGTGGGTTAAGGGAATTTTCCATGGAGGGGAGCCGGATTTCCCGGCATTCTTTAAAAAACTACCATAAAATAAACATAAAAAAAGTTTTTTCAACTGAAAGTAAGGAGCAACATTAAAACTTAAAACGAACAGAAATTATTACGCATATGAGGGGTTGCCCCTCCTCAATGCCTCGCTCTTTACGCAGTTTTTTTTTATAACTTTTAAAAAAGCTTATTATTCTAATAGTTATTCTTAAATAATTAGAACAAAAAGCCAAACTTAAGCGTAAAGACCAAGGTATTGAGGTGGCAGCAACCCCCTCATATCCCTTCTTGAAAAATTGGTATAGAAGGTCCAATTTTAGCGTAAAGAGCGGGGGTTGAGAAGGGGGTAGCCCCTCATACGCGGATTAGTTTCTATTGTTTTATATTTTAATGCCACTCTTTATATTTATCTGAACAAACTTCTTTTTTTGTTTAATTTGTGCTTTGTTTAATAACCTACCCGGGGTTACCCCAAATGCGAGGAGGGCTACCTCCTCCGCCAACCCAAGTCTTTAAACAATTTTTTTTTTTTTGCACAAGAGTTTTGTAGTAGCACAGAGGATTAACGATCTGCTTGACAACACAGAGCGCGAGGTTCGATTTCAGCTATCACAGGGTTGGAATTATGCTTGCTACCTGTCCTTGTACAAAGACTGCAACTGAAGCGTCCGTCGATTCAACGCCCTAGCTTGCTAAATTTATGTCAATTAACCGTAATCTTATAGGTATTTATTTATCTATCTATGCTTAGTTATTAACTCTCATACATGCTGAATTTCATTGCATAATTTCGACGAAGGTCGCACCGCAATTGAGAGAGTTTAATCCCAGTTTCTAAAACTAAGTAAATTTTTCATTTGCTAATAACAATGAATAGCAACTTTAAGATTAAAACATATTCCATGAATAATAGGTTTTGTTGTTGCATGAATTTTAGTCAAAACTTCGTCCTCTAGAGTTTTTGGTTTATATTGACGAAGGTTTCTCCTTACGTGCAGTTTGTTATGACGAGCTGTTTGAGCGAAGCTCTCAATAAATGTCATGGTGGTTTCAACTCCATCTACCAGCCCCTGGTGTTTCCATTCAAGTTTAATATTTGTATAACAATGCTTTAAGAATGATAATCATCCCTGAAAAAATGCAACCTTCCGAATATTAATTGAGAGGGTAGGCCTGAAATAAAAAGTTAACAATAGGGTCATTATTTCTGTGGTTTTCAAAATAAGTTCTTTAGTCTTATTTATAGGGATCATCCCCATCGTCTCTGGGAGGGGGGCCATGGAGCCAATGGCTCCCAGGAGAAAAAGACATTAAACGCTGTATACAAATAGGAAAATGATAAATATTCCCATTCAAGTCTCTATGAAACAAAAGTTCGTGGTGGAACTTGCGCATTCCCGAGATTAAACATAAGAAAAAAACATTTTTTTTACATTAAAATGTGACATTAAAAAAGTTTTTTACATTAAAATCTAACATTAAAACGATGTCACTAAGGAGTGACGTCAAACAGGAGTTTTTTGCCTGTGAGGGGGGATAGCCCCTCATCACTTCTCCACTCTTTCCGCTAAATTTGTTCTAGAAAAATACTATTCAACGGCACTTGTGTTTGAGCAATCATTTAAAAAAAAAAAAAATGGTACAAAAAGTCTAACTTTTGCATTAAGAGTAGGGGGCTGAGGAGGGGGTATCCCCTCATGCACAGAATAATATCTATTCATTTTAAGCTTTAATGCCACTCTTTACTTTCATTTGAACAGTAACTTGGTTTTTATATTAAGTTTTTGTTTTGTTAATAGCATACCCTGGGTTACTCTAAATGCAAGGAGGGCTACCGCTCCCTACAACCAAAGTCTTTGAATAAAATATAATTTTTGCCCATGAGTCTTGTGATAGTACAGTGGATTGACGCTCTCCTTGCTAATACAGGGCGAGAGGTTCGATTTCAGCTACCTCTGGGTTGAGTGACAGGTTTGCTAAATGCCCCTGCTAAAAGACCCCGAAACTGCAGCGTCCGTCGATCAACGCCCTTGCTTGATAAATTCATCTCAATTTACTCTGGTCTCAGAGATCTTTATCTATCTATCTATCTTTACTTATGCGTGCTGAATATCATTGCATAATTTTCATGAAGATTGTAATCCTTCATGTGGGAGTTTAATTAAATGTTTCTAAAATTCTGCATATTTTTCATAAGATAATAGCAATGCTTGGCAACTTTTAAATTAATACATTTTGCGTATTTAGAGTCAACATGAACATTGGGTGTTGTTGCTACACAATAATGAAAACTATGTCCTTTAGCGTTAAGGGTTTATATTGAAAAGGGTTGCTCGCAGTTTGCTACGATGAGCTGCTTTATCTAAGGCTATCTTAAATGTGAAGTTTACTCGTCACCCGTCCTCCAGATCCAGTATTATACATTCAAGTTTAATATTCGTATAATAGGGTTTCAAGAATGATAACATGCGTGAATAAAATGCAACCCTCCGAAAATTAATTGGGAGGGTACATCTGGAATCAAAAATTAATTATAGGGTCATCATTCCCGTTGTTTTCAAGGTGAGTTCTTCAAACAATTCTTTTTTATAGGGATGTTCCGCATGGACTCTGACAAGGGGCCATGGAGGCATTGACCCCCAGGAAAAAAAGAAGACATTAAACAACGTATACAAATAGGAAAATGAGACATATTCCCATTTAAATCTTGGTGAAAACATAGATTACAGTGGCGCTTGTGCATACCCCCTGGAAAATTTACTAGTAGTGCTCATTATGCCAACCCCGCCCCAAATTTCCATCTTTGATGCCGGCAAGCATGTGAATGTAATGTTTTATGTTTCACGGGATTGTCTCCAATAAGAGGGTCACTGTCAACCCGCTCCACGCATATTAAAGAGGTAGTTCAAAAATATTCCCGGGAATCAAGAAGGATTTGAGATTAAGTTCTACGCCCTCTCCCGTCTAAACTTCATCTTATATTTATCTGAAGGCTCACGGAGAGTTAGAAAATTTGGGCATAAAAAAAGTACTTTTTTAGGCTCCAAGCACACTTCTCAACCACAAAAAGATCTTCTGGGCCCCTTCCGTAATGGCTGATAATATGCAATTATACATCTCTGCACATAATTTTATTAAGCCTCAAATGAAGGAGCTCAGGTAAATGAATGTTTACAATCAGTGTATGTACTAACCGTTTACTGTGAATGGACAACATGCATAATTAGGAACGACAGCACCACCCTAAGTCATTACTGCCTCTAAGTCTCTGATGCTGGAAAGCACAGTACATAGTTGTACGATAATTAAACCTATTCGGTATATCGCAATTTTCCCTCAGTTGCCTCGGACAAAAATTGTCATTTAAAGGGTAACAGAACTTTTTGTTCCCTTTTTAGTAAGCCTTTTCCGGATATTCTGGGACTAATAATTCAACACTATCACCTCTCGGGAAATAAAAAACAAACAAATGAAAACGTATCGGTGACAAAAAATGTATAATTTTGCATTTTTAGATAGGAGCTTTAAATCTGTACAACACGGTTCTATGATGTTTTGCATTTGATATGTAGTTTTCGGCCAGATTACAAATGAGGCTAATTTTCTTAGACTCGTAACTTTGGTAGGAATTTTTCACTTAATAGCTTTAATTAGAGTAGTGGGGGCAATCAAAGTTCAAACGGACCATTACCCACTACTCCTTTCTTCCAATTGTTTAACAGCACAAGAAGAAGGTTTAACAGCGGATTCCTCTTTTAGTGACCAGGTGCCGCGATTCTATGCAAATACCCACCCCTGGCAAGATTCCCATACTTGACAAGAGTCCTGGGATGTTTCAATTACTTTGAATGCGGTTGGTATAATACACAAGTTCAATTAAAATGGGGAGCTCCTAGCCCTCACACGTGTTTCTAGCTGACGAGATTCCTGCCCAGGCAATATTTGGCATGTCCAGGCAATATTTGGCATGTCCAGGCAAGATTCCCGTGAGAGCCCTGTTTCTAGCTGGCAAGATTCCCACACTTGGCAATATTCCCACCCCTGTCAAGATTCCCTTGAGAGCCCTGTTTCAGGCTGGCAAGATTTATTTTCTGGTTGTTGTTTATGTTTGTTGGTTATGTTTTTTGGTTATGTTGGTTATATTTTGTTGGTTGTTCTTTGATGTTTGTTGTTTGATGGTTGTGTTTGTTGATGGTTTATGTTTGTTGGCTATGTTTGTTGGTTATTTTTTTTGTTGATGGTTATATTTGTTGGTTATGATTGCTGTTTATGATTGTTGGTTGTTGGTTATGATTTTTTTTTTATGTTTGTTGAGGGTTATGTATTGTTGGTTATGTTCGTTGGTTATGTTTGATGTTTGCTGGTTGTTCGTTGTTGGTTATATTTGTTGGATGTGAAATTTTTTTGTTTTTTTTGGTTATGTTTGATGGTTGTTTGCTATGTTTGTTGATGGTTATGTTTTGTTTGTTGTTATGTTTGATGGTTATGTTGTTTGTTGGTTTTGTGGTTTTGTGGTTATGATTGCTGGATGTTTGTCGGTTATATGGTTTGAAGTTTCGTGGTTATGTTGATTATGTTTGAAGGTTATGTTTTTTGCTTTGGATATATTTGAAAGTAAATGCTGTTACTAGCCAATGCCACACACTATTTCTAGGCAACACACCCCTGTGTATTTCTGTGAGATTCTTTTTTCTAGGCAAAATTTCTAGATGTTTCAATCTATTGGAATGTGGTCGGGATAATACACAAGTTCAATTAATAAGGTGAATGGAGTCCCTCGCACCTTTAGGATGCGGTCAGCTGTTCCTAGCAGCCCCTCTGAGGTCAAGGTACACACCCTTTTGTATTTCAAGCGCATGTTGCATCACACGACACACCCTTGCCGTTGAAGGGTTAGATAAGTGGGGCTATCAACCCCTGAAACCATCATACCTACGGAATGCGATCACGACACACCCCTCTGGACTCCAATGACGTCACAAGACTTACCCCGTTTCAAGCAGTCAGGTCAAATATGCATGACGCAATTTTATGTAACCCTGCGTCAGGAACCCATGCGGGGAACCCCCGCTTATAACGTAACGGCAGCTCACACCTTTTGTAGTGATTATGCAACACTGTCACGTAATAATTATTTTGACAACTTATTTTTCGCTCGAAATGTACAACGTTTCCTTTTCTTTAACTTAATGGTGGCACACACTTTACGTAAGGTCACTTAATGATTGCGCAACTACCATCACTGCCAGATAATATCTTTTTTGACACTTTTCGCTCAAAACCCTCAACACATTTTCTTCCTTATGGCATTTTAGTTTTCGCCCGAAACATACAATACTTTTTTCTTTCATTCTTTTTCCTTAGTTCTTGATCCCTCCAGGACTCAAGAGGTCAATTTTCTTCAAATGGATTTGTGCCCTAAGCCTGTCGTCAATGAAAACATTTCCAGTATTTTGTCCTACTTTTAATATTCTAAATTATCCTAATAAGTGAAACCTAAGAATCCCAATTTTTGGCAAAAACCAGAATGATGTGTTCTTCTCAAAAATTGACACGCTCCAGCAGACATTGCTCTCAAGATATTAATAAAGGGAAAGGCATGCCTTACTTGTGGTAAACAATACATCTTAAAAAAATGGACTTTGTAAATAAAAGGTTTTATTATTTCAAACAGATTGACAAGCAATATTAAAAACATTGAAAAAGACAGTTGAAAAACACGACAAAAAATAAAAGGTGAAAAAGCCATATCATAATTGACGCAAAAAAGAACCATTTATTATAAAAAATTGGGGGTCCTAGCAAGCAGCCCAGGGGAGGGTAGGGGTAAGGGGGGGGGGGGTATTAGAGATGGATTCAAAGCGTTTTCAGAGCGTTTAAGGAAATAGCCCCTTTTCATTGAGCTTAATTTATGAATATTTTATAATATCTTAACAATAGGTTCTATCCTCCACCAAGCATTCATTTTCAGAGTGCACCTAGATCATAGATGCAATTTTTAGGTATTATTGTGGCTTACAAAGGATAAAATATAAAAAATAACAAGTAATTTACGGAAAGATGAGGGGAGAGGACTCCAGCGGAGGGGGCGTCTGTGGAGGGCGGGGACCTTTTTTTTCGTCCTCAGCTCAGTACTACCTTTTTTATATATATTTGTATTTATTTTTTTCGTTGAGCAAAGTGGTAATTTTCAAGTGTTTAATTTTAAATGTTTTCTTATGGTTTTTTGTTAGCCCACAGTGGCCCTCCCTCCGCTAGTGTACCGGCGCGCTCGCTTGCCACCTCCGAGGGAGTGTCCAGTCCACCGAGCGGTTTGTCTCATTTCTTACGCAACACAGGGGACATTTTTTTCAGCAAAAATATCAAAACACGCAAAGGCGGGAAAATTCTATTTCAAGAAATTCTTGTTCCCACCCATCCAGTGCACTGCGGGGGAGTTTGTTCAGTGTCTAGTCATTCCGAGGATGGAACCCGGACTTCGGCTAGGCGATAATGGAGGTTAAAAAATGGCCCTGCTCGAGATAATTTAAAAAGTAGTAATAATAGGGAAATTATCAGAGAAGTTTCAGGACAGGCCCCCCCCCCCCCCCCTCTGACGTCACATCATCCTGTTTCTAGCGCTCAGCTAGCAAGATTTTCATCCCTGACAGGCTTCCCGGATTCCAGAAGTTCTAATGTTTCTTCTGTATTGGCATGATTTCTAGCCATTTTTGGTGCATTGTTTTTCTGGAAGATCCCCATTATTTCCGTGACCAGGACTAATATGAATGACGCCATTGTATCTTACAAGCTAGACTAAAAGGAATCCATGGGGGAATCCCCCAAGTACGTCACACACGCGAGTGCTGCGTAATAAAAGTGATGGTGCACATCTTAAGCAATGACACCTAATGGGAGAGGTTGGAAGATCATCTTGCGAGAAGAGTAGATACCTAAACCGTTAAAAAGTATACTTATGGCCCAGAGTGGAATGGTGCTGCAACACAGTTTTCTCACTGGCACTAGCCCTCAGTCCCTAAGAAATTTTCAACCTTTTTCGCCCCGAATAAGCTAAAGAATCCCATTAAACACTATATTCCTGAAAACAGAGAAGTCGCTCCCCTTTCTTTGCTACTGTTTGATACTCTAAAAATTTCACCCCTGAATGCCACACTAATACTGCCTCTGTGACACACCTCTATCATCGCCCCCAAACACCTTTTAGACATTTCTTGTTAAAATTTTACTTCAAGTAATTCATTCGGGTTTTCAAAAGCAATCCATGACACAGTACCGAACTATAACTACTCTCCGGCACCCTCTGTCATCGCCCGATCTCCCCCAATACACTTTTCAGACATTTCTTATTAAAAGTTTTACTTCGTCATTCATTCGGGTTTCACAAGCCATTCACCCCACACTACCACACCGTAACTAGTCTCTAGCACCCCTAAAAAACCCGTCATCATCATTATATTCGTCTTTTAACGTTTGAAACACACACAGACACACACACACACAAAAACACACACACACACACAAAAAAAAACACACACACACAAACACACACACACACAAAAACACACACACACACAAAAACATACACACACACACAAAAACACAAACCACAAAACACACACACACAAACACACACACAAAAAAACCCACGCACAGACACACAAACAAACACACACACATACACAAATACACACACACACATAAAAAAAACACACACACAAAAAACACACACACAAAAAACACATACACACACGCAAAAAAAACACCCACACAAAAAAGGACACACACAAACACACACACACACACAAAAACACACGCGTATAAATGCCACACTAATACTTCTTCTGTGACACACCTCTGTCATCTCCCCCAAAACACTTTTCAGACCTTTCTTGTTAAAATTTTACTTCAAGTCATTCATTCGGGTTTTCACAAGCGATTCACCCACAGCACCACACTAGAACTAGTCTCTAGTACCCCTAAGACAACCATCCTCATCATTGTAAGCGTCTTCTAACGTTTGAAATACAAATACACAAACACAGACAAAAAAACACACACATACGGAAAAAGACACACACACACACAAACGCACACACACAAAATCACACACAACAAAACATACAAACACATAAACACACACACACACGCACAAACACACACACACACACGCACAAACACATTCAAACACACAAAACACACACACAAAAACACACATACACAAAAAAACACACACACAAAAACACACACACACAAATACACACACACACAAAAAAAAAACACAAAAACACAAACACAAAAACACACACGCAAAAAAACACACACACAAAAAACACACACACACAAAAACACTCACAAACACAAAACACACACAAAAAAACACACACACACATACAAAAACATACACACACAAACACACGCATTTACACAAAACACATACACACACACAAAACACACACACACACCCACACACACACTAAAACACACACACAAAAAACACACACACACCCACACTCACACCCACACTCACACTAAAACACACACACACACAAAGACGCACACACAGAGAAAAAACACAAACACACACACATAAACACAAACACAGACACACTATAAAGCTCACTTTGGAATTTTTCCTTGAAATGTAAGACTTGGTATATTTTTGTCGTGTTATCTCATGATTTACCTTGTCACTGTCATGCTCTCTTGATGTTTTAAAGATCATTTTGGAATTTTTGTGTCGAAATGTAAGACTTAGAATATTTTTGTACTGTTGTCTTGTGATTCACCATGTCAATGCCACATTCTGCTGATGTTTCAAAGTTCCTTTCAGGATTTTTTTTGTTGAAAAGTAAGACTTGGAATATTCTTTGTATTGGTTTACTTTTCCACTGTTACATACATTTGTTCTTTCAACATTCATTGGAATGTTTTCCTTAAAATGTAAGACTTGGAATATTTTTGTAGTGGTATGTCATGATTTACCTTCTCACTGTTACACTCTCTTGATGTTTCAAAGTTCATTTTGGAATTTTCTCGTTGAAATGTGAGACTTGGAATATTTTTTTACTGTTGTGTCGTGGTTTACCTTGTCAATATTAAATAAAAAAAACAAGTTTTTTTTAACTGAAAGTAAGGAGCGACATTAAAACTTAAAACGAACAGAAATTATTCCGTATATGAAAGGGACTGTCCCCTCCTCAACGCCTCGCTCTTTACGCTAAAGTTTTTTATTGTTTTAGAAAATAAAGTTGTGAGACAGAGTCAAACTTTAGCGTAAAGAGCGAGGCGTTGAGGAGGGGACAGTCCCTTTCATATACGGAATAATTTCTGTTCGTTTTAAGTTTTAATGTCGCTCCTTACTTTCAGTTAAAAAAAACTTGTTTTTTTTATTTAATTTTTGAACATTTTTGAATAAATGCAGGTTTTGATCTTGGCTCACCGTACATGAATAATTAAAACAAAATTTTCATATTAATTTACTTTTATTTAGTTAAATGGCTTTCTCGAAACTTGTTTAATTTTATTTACGAACGCTTTTATTAGTAATAAATATACGTAACTTACGAATTAACTTACGTAACGAACTTCTATATTCATATATTTTTAATTTGTTTATTAGGGGGTTCGCTCCCTAGTCAATACCTTGCTCTTTAAGCGAAAGTTCGAATTTTGTTCCAATTCTTTAAAAATGACCGCTTAATCACAAAGGCCGTTAATTAGAATAAATAGCTCTTATGAAAGTACTAAAAAATCTTTGGCTTAAAGAGAGAGGTATTGACTACGGGGTGAACCCAGTCATATATGTAATATTTTCTGTTCGTTTAAAGTTTCGATGTTGCTGCTATTGCAGTTGAAATACTTGTTTTTTTTATGTTAAATTTCTGATCTTTTTTTTAAATAATGCTGGGAAGTCCGGCGTCCCCTTCATAGCAATGTCCCTTCCCCCATGAAAACTTCCTTCATGGAAATATCCTCCCACATAACCCCCGACCCACCCACCCCCCCACTACCAGGAAAAATCTCCCCTGAAAACGTCTGTATACTTCCAAATAACCAATACTATATGTTAACATTGGGTAAAGTTCATAACTTTCAGCCCTCCCCCCGGGAGCTTCGGGGGATTAAGTCATCCTAAAAGACATACTTATTATATTTTCGAACATGCTGAACAAAATGGCTATCTCAAAATTTTGATCAGGTGACTTTGGGAAAAAAATGAGCGTGGGAGGGGGCCTAGTTGCCCTCCATTTTTTTTGGTCACTTGAAAAGGGCACTAGAACTTTTAATTTCCATTCCAATGAGCCCTCCTACGATATTCTAGGACAACTGGGTCGATACGATCACCCCTGGGAAAAAAAATAAACAAACAAATAAACACGCACCCGTGATCTTTCTTCTGGCAAAAAATGCAAAATTCCACATTTTTGTAGATGGGAGCTTGAAACCTCTACAGTAGGGTTCTCTGATACGCTGAATATGATGGTGTGATTTTCATTAAGGTTCTATAATTTT
The DNA here is from genome assembly GCA_027921565.1 of Artemia sinica. Taxonomy (NCBI): domain Eukaryota; kingdom Metazoa; phylum Arthropoda; class Branchiopoda; order Anostraca; family Artemiidae; genus Artemia; species Artemia sinica. The sequence goes on along the minus strand of CM051264.1, from coordinate 24,762,038 downwards.
TAGGGGGTCTTTCCTCCTTTTTTCGAAAATCAGCCAAATTTTCTCAGGCGCCTAACTTTTGATGGTTAGAATTGAAAAAACTTATATATTTGAAATCAGCATTAAAATCTGATTCTTTTGATGTATCTATTTGTATCAAAATACCGTTTTCTAGAGTTTCGGTTACCATTGAGCCGGGTCGCTCCTTACTTACAGTTCGTTACCACGAACTGTTTGACTACATTCTCTTGATGTTTCAAAGTTCATTTTGGGTTTTTTGAAATGTAACACTTGGAATATTTTCGTAGCGTTGTATCTTGTCAACGTTACATTCTGTAGATGTTTCAAAGTTAGTTTTGAATTTTTTTTTTAAAGTAAGACTTGGAATATTTTTGTAGTTTTATCTCATGATTTACCCTGACACTGTTACACTCTCTTGATGTTTCAAAGTTCATTTTGGAATTTGGGTTTGAAATGTAGGACTTTGAATATTGTAGAACTGTTTTCTGGGGGTTCACGATGTCACTGCTACATTCTGATGATGTTTCAAAGTTCATTTCGGGATTTTTTCGTTGAAATTTAAGACTTAGAATGTTTTTGTAGTGTTTACCCTGTCACTGTTACATTTCAGTTGATGTTTCAAAGCTCATTTTGAAATTTTCGTTGAAATGTAAGACTTGTAATATTTTTTCTAGTTGTTTACCTTGTCACTATTACATTCTGTTAACGTTTTGTAGTTCATTTGAATTGTTTTTATTAAAATGTAAGACTTGGAATAGTTTTACAATGGCGTCTCGTCGTTTACCTTGTCACTGTTACATTCTCATGATGTTTCAAAGATCATTTCGGAATGTTTTTCGTTGAAATATAAGACTTGGAATATTCTTTTGCAGTGTGGTGGTTTGCCTTGTCACTGTTACAAGCAAAAGGTCAAAAGAGAAATGCAAAAGATTAGGTTTATTTAAGATCACTTAGCGTCGACATTAAGTGATCTTAAATTAACCTAACTTTTTGGATGTCCTCTTTTAACCTTTTGCTTGTAACAATGACAAGGTAAACCACCCCACTACAAAAAATATTCCTTACATTTCAAAAGTCTTACATTTCAACGAAAAAATTCCAAAATGAAATTCGAAACATCATGAGAATGTAACAGTGACTAGGGAAAACGACGAGACAACGCTGCAAAACTATTCCAAATCTTACATTTCAATAAAAAATCCAAATGAACTATAAAACGTTAACAGAATGTAACAGTGACAAGCTAAAAAACTAGAAAAAATATTGTGTTTTGTGTGTGTGTGTTTTTGTGTGTGTGTGTTTTTTGTGTGTGTGTGTCTGTGTTTGTGTGTGTGTGTTTTGTGTTTTGTGCATGTGTTTTTTTTTTGTGTGTGTTTTTTGTTTGTGTTTTTTTTTGTGTCTTTTTCTGTGTGTGCGTTTGTTTGTGTGTGTGTTTTTTTGTGCGTGTGTGTGTTTTTTTTGTTGTGTGTGTGTTTTTGTGTGTTTGTGTTTTTTGTGTGTGTGTTTTTTTGTCTTTTTTTCTGGGCGTTTGTTGGCGTGTGTGTGTGTGTGTGTGTGTGTGTGTGTCTGTGTGTGTGTGTGTC